>JAYXIM010017968.1:0-198253 GCA_037575425.1 Anastrepha fraterculus | reverse complement strand
TGATTGGCAAAGATATATATAAAATCAATGTCCAGAATGGAAGCGATTACAGGAAAATTACAAAAATATTTACTGAGCTAATGTTCCCATGGCACTCATACGAAAACAAGCAAACAAGGCAGATAAGGGTAGTGGTTAAAGACCTACATCACACATGTCAACCTGAGGATATCATTGAAGATCTGCAAAGACAAGGTTTAAAGGCTACAAACGCATATAGAAAATTGAAATGGAAAACCAAAGAGCCCTTAAACATGTTTACCCTCTGTTTTGACCCAAATGAAGACATAAAAAAGGTCTATGAGATTAAAAACATACTCAACACAATCGTAAAAATTGAGCCATTAAAATTATCTAGCTTAATTCCCCAATGCAAGTCCTGCCAGGGTTTTATGCACACCAAGAACTATTGTTGCAAGCCTCCAAAATGTGTTAAGTGCGCTGGTAATCATTCAACTCTTGAATGCAAGAAACCAGACAAAGAACCACCAAAATGCTGCAACTGCGGGCAAAACCACCCAGCAAGCTACAGAGGATGTCATGTTGCCAAGGAGTTGCAAAAGCTCCGTAACAAAAGCGGAGTTAAACACAAAGAAGAAACAGGCAAAAAACCCCCAACAGCAATACGTCAAGCGTTAGCTATGCCAAAACACTCTGTAGAACCAAGAACGACTAAGAAACCAACACTAATACCGGGTAAACAAACATATGCAGACGTAGCAGCCCAAAAGGAAAATACGACAGATAAAGATATATTGACACAAATTTTATTTAAAATTGAAAAGCAGTTAACCTTAAACCAGGATCTACTGAATCGCGTTGAAAAACTTGAGCAAATTATAAATGTCTAAAAACACAATAAGAAAAAGTTTAAAGATAATGGCATGGAACGCGAATGGAATCTTAAAGCACAAAAATGAACTTGAGCTTGTACTTAATCAAAAAAGAATTGATATTTGTTTAGTATCTGAAACTCATTTGACCACCCAAATGTACACTACATTCAACGGATTTATAATGTATTGCTCAAATCATCCTCTAAACAACGCAAGAGGAGGTAGCGCAATTATTATTAAGAATTCGATTGAACATTTCGAAGAAGAAAAGATTAGCTCCACTGAGTTTCAAGCGACAACAGTTGGAATCAAGTTTTGCAATTACCAACTGTCGGTAACAGCAGTATATAGTCCGCCGAGACATAACATAAAGTCTACAGAATACACACAACTTTTAAATAAACATAAAGGAAGATTCGTTATGGGAGGCGATTTCAATGCAAAGCACATTAACTGGGGATCGCGCCTAACGACAACTAAAGGTCGCGAACTGTGGAAAGCGGCACAACAATGTGGTTGTGAAATATTCTCAACTGGCAATCCAACATACTGGCCAACAGACATTAATAAGACTCCAGATTTGATTGATTTTTTCGTAGTCAAACAACTACCATACAACATCATAACTCTGGAGGATGGTTTAGATCTTAATTCAGATCATTCACCTATATTCATGATTCTTGATGGTGAACCAAAAATCAATGAAAGTAACCTGCTCCTTTCAAATAAATATACAGATTGGCAATACTTCAAGACTAAACTAGACACATATGTAAACACGACAAATGAAATCGATAATGTTGACGAAATTGAGAAGGAAACAATAAAGCTGTCAGCTCAGATACAAAAAGCTGCTTGGTTAAGTACACCTGTAAGAGTCCAAAAAATTAATCGCCAAAGATATCCTTCGAATATAATTGAACTCATAAAGGAAAAAAGAAAAATCAGAAAAAAGTGGCAGTCGATTAGGTCTCCATCACTTAAAACACAATTAAACAACCTCACCAAAACAGTGAAATATGCTATTCAAGAAAATAAAAACAGAACTTTAAATATAAAGCTACAAAACCTATCTGCAGATAAAACCTCTGATTACTCTCTATGGCGGACTACGGCACATATGAAAAGACCAATTCAACATAATCCCCCAATTAAACAGCCAAATAGCAACCAACCTTGGGCAAAAACCGATTCGGAAAAAGCTGAGTTATTTGCACAACACCTCCAAAAAATTTTTAAGCCATTTGAAACCATAAATTACACTTTGTTTCCCCATACTGTGCAAGAATCTGTTGAAATTACAAGTTTTACCACTGATGAGGTAGCAAATGAAATCTCCAAGCTAAAACATAAGAAAAGTCCAGGATTTGACTTAATCACAGCCGAAGTGCTAAAGAACTTATCTTACAAAGCCCTAATCAAACTAACTTTAATAATGAATGCATGCATTGAATTTAAATACATACCAATGCACTGGAAAATTTCTGAAATTAAAATGATCCCAAAGCCAGGGAAAAATCCCAACGAAGTCACATCTTACCGCCCAATAGCATTACTCCCAGCCATCGGAAAGCTATTTGAAAAACTATTTTCCAAACGATTAAAGGATATAATTTCTAATAAACAATTAATACCATCTCACCAATTTGGATTTCGAGAAAAACATTCAACGATAGATCAGATACATCGTATAGTACACATCATAGAAGAGGCCATAGAAAACAATCAAGTGTGTTCAGCAATATTCCTTGATATCGCACAGGCGTTTGATAAAGTGTGGCACGAAGGTCTAATCCGTAAGCTCAGAGCGATGCTCCCATATCAATATACTTTGCTATTGGAATCATATCTCACAGACAGATATTTTAGAGTGAAACAAAGACAAGCATACTCAAACATTAAAAAAATTGAAGCTGGTGTACCACAAGGCAGCATTCTTGGGCCAGTACTGTATTTGCTCTATACTGCAGATCTACCTGTTTCAAATACAAGTAAGATAGCCACTTTTGCTGATGACACGTGTATCTTAGCCTATGGAAATAACGCAAATGAATCAACTAGAAAGTTACAGGCATCGATAGACGAAGTTGTCGCATGGACTGAAAACTGGAGAATCAAACTAAATGAAAGCAAGTCTGTTCACGTAGACTTTACAAACAAGAAAATAGCCTATAACCCAGTGAAAATATCATCTGCTACTGTTCCATATAGTAATACAGCAAAATACTTGGGTATGACTTTGGATGCAAAGCTCAAATGGAAAGAACATGTCAAAATTAAAGCAACTGAAATCAACTTAAAAATTAAAAAAATGAAATGGTTAATTGGCAGAAAGTCTACATTGTCAATACAGAATAAATTATTAATATACAACCAAGTAGTTAAGCCGGTATGGACATACGGCATTCAATTATGGGGATGTACCACTAAATCAAACATTGAAGCTGTACAACGCCTGCAGAACAAGATTCTCAGAGACATGGTCAACGCACCTTGGTATGTGCGAAATCACGACCTGCACAAGGATCTGTCGGTGAAAAAAGTCGCTGATATAATCCAAATTCTTGCAAGTAACCATGAAACCAGGCTGAAAGAGCACATAAACCCGGAGGCCGCAGAGCTTACCAAAACAGTCTGCACAAGAAGACTTCGAAGAACTAAGCCACGAGATTTAGTCGCCAACGCTGTATAATTGTTTGTAAAATATTTATAATTGTTTTTAAATTTCAATGTTAAAGATAGAATAATGTTACTTGTTAGCTTATGCTAGGCGTAATACCATGAAATGTATACAAATTTTATAACGTTTCAATAAAAAAAAAAAAAAAAAAAAAAAATCATACGAGGACGGTGGTAGTGAAACGGTGCGGGTCACTTATTAGGATTATTTCAGTGGAAATACTCAACCACTTCAACAACAACACCATAGGTATTAATTGTTTTTGTTTTTAATAGTACGAGTCTAATTTTTTGCACCATTTTGATACTAACTATCAGATGGATATCTGGTTGGGATTATTGGGATTATTATCTGGCGGATGATGTTAGTCGCAGACTTCAGAAAGCAACACAGATTTTTGGGCGACTAAATCCAGTTGCGAGAATCTCCATTTTGCCAGCGATGTAAAAAAGTGCGGTTTTTATCAAAAAGTATTTGGGACGCATTTACTGTCCAGAAGTCGCTAGGAATAACAGACTATGGGAGATAACTTAACAAGATGCTATTAACGTTGAACTTAGAAGAAGGAAGGCGATGGATTGGTCACGTCCTGCGTAGACCAACGGGCGACGTAACGCAAATGGCCATCGAATGGAAATCGCAGGGCAGCCGTAGGCCAGTACGCCCAGCACATACCTGAACAAGGCAGATCGAGCTCACAATTGCAGCCCAAAACAAGACCTGAAGAGAGATATAACCCCTAACTTTAGATAGAGAAAAGTTAAATACTTTTATAACGGCCTTATGTTTCTTGTAGGAATAATGGGAAAATATATACATATCAGATGGATAATAACTGCTAGCTATAGAATTCAATTCTTAGCTGAGATATTCTGCTTATGATTTTGATAAGTTTATACATAGGAGCTGATTTGAAATGTTTAGTTAATTTTCTTTATTTTTTTCTTCTCTTTGCCTACTAGACGCTAAAACTTTACCTGTACGATTATATATGGTCACTGACTTGCCACACACTTGTGCACTAAAATAGTAGCTTAACGCTCACGATACCCTCAGGCAACTGAGCCACAGAAAAAAATAAAGAAAGGCATACACGAATGAGCCATTTGTGGAACAACATCAAGACGCACGCCACAAATAGGTGGATAGGTGGAGGAGCTCGGCCAACCACCCTAAAGGGGTGTACGCGCCAATTATATATATATAAACACGAATGAGATACAATTATAAAAAAAAAAAAAATAATTGGCGCGTACACTTCTGTTAGGTGTTTGGCCGAGCTCCTCCTCCTATTTGTGGTGTGCGTCTTGATGTTGTTCCACAAATGGAGGGACCTACAGTTTCAAGCCGACTCCGAACGGCAGATATTTTTATGAGGAGCTTTTTCATGGCAGAAATACACTCGGAGGTTTGCCATTGCCTGCCGAGGGGCGGCCGCTATTAGAAAAATGGTTTTTTATTAATTTTACTTTCACCGAGATTCGAACCAACGACCTCTCTGTGAATTCCGAATGGTAATCACGCACCAACCCATTCGGCTACGGCGGCCGAAGATACAATTATGCTTTAATGATTTTCAAAATATTTTCTTTGGGAGTCAATACATTCATGCCTTCTCTGGGATCAATCTTCATGGCAATTTTGCCACTCAGAAGTAGTTATCCTTGAAACGAGCTATTTTAAAGCTCCAATGGCTTGTTAAGGCGTTGAAAGACATTGAAAAATGTTGATCTCGCATTTTACGTTCGAAATTCGGTAACAAAAAGAAGCCATTAGGTGCCAAGTCAGCGCTGTAAGGTGGATGACCCATTATTTCGACCTTTTTAATGGTCGCATACCCTTGGTGAAAGATGATTCGTCTTTGACGAAATCTCTTAAATGTTGACTTTAGATTTTATTCGGTGTTCGGGGACAGAAAGAAATCATGAGATGTCAAATTAGAGCTGTTAAGCTGACAACGCATAAACTCGATCTTTTGAGTACTCAACAACTCTGATGCATGAGAGCTCGTATTAGTCCGGGAGCCAGGGGTCATTTTGACCTCATCATTTCATGCCGACTGATTTTAATACTGAAGGCAGACGCCATCCAATGGATGACGAAACCAACCGTCAGCTGGTCCAGTAGCCGTTGGTTACGTGCGTGGGATGCTGCGAAACGTGTCGAAAAAAAATTTCTACCAACTCATTTTATACCTGCTGAAATTTTTTCCATGTATTGTTGACATTTAGTAGAATAAAAAAAATAGTCATAGTATTTTCCCCCCTCTACCGCGCAGCTGACTTTTTTTTTTATTTGACTAAATGTCAACAATACATGAAAAAAATTTCAGCCGGTATAAAATGAGTTGGTAGACATTTTTTTTCGACACGTTTCGTACCCTCCCACAATCACACCCACCGCGGGTGCGCCAGCTGACGTTCGCTTTCGTTATTCATGAAAGCTAAATCACAAGTATAGTTAAGAATTTAACGGTATAAAAACGCTATTCAAAATCGACCCCTGGCTCCCAGACTATATTGTCTTGGCGAAGGATGATTCGGATTCAGCGGTTGGTTTTCCTTAATTCTTTGAAACCTTCAGGCAAACAAATGGTTGTGTACCACTCAAAACTGATTGTGTTAAGTTTCTTTAGTGGTACAGTTGCGACATGGCCGGATTTTGCGAAAACTTCCATTCGCTTTGAGCTGCTTCTTCCGTGTAACAATTTTTTTGGGCTAACCCTGTCTTGAAACGCGCATCCTATCGATTGTTGTTTCATTTCTTGCTCATCTGCATAGACCGAGATTCGTCACCTTTTATGATTTCATAAACTTACATCCATATTAAGCTACATACTTAAATTGTTTAATACTTTTGAATCGAATTAAATGGAAGCTCAGTTTTAAGAGAAAATATGAGTTATAATAAAGTGAAGCATAATCTCTTCCTGCTTCTGTGTAAGCCATAAAACATGTTCATAAAAATGTTAAAATGCTTCTGCTTAATTTCAGGCACTACAAATTAGAAGTCTTGCTGAGGTTAAACACACTTTTAAATACAGTACACCTAATTCTCTTTTTACACGAATTTTTTTTACACGAATTTGATTTAACACGAGTTAAAAAGAGAAAAAAAAATTTTTTTACACGAATTGTTTTGTTTTAACACGATTTTCAATATTTTATGAATTTTTCTTGAATCTCATAGAGCAAATCGGATTCATTGTTTGGGGTTTTTGTTTTAGTATATCGGTTTAGGTTATTTGTTTAGGATCTTAGAATATCAGCATGTAATCGCATCTATACAGGATGAGCGGCTTTGGGCTGTTATCGTGTACAGCTGTTGCTATAAAAATATGTGTATATGAGTGGGATTCCCCGAATTATGCATAGAGTAAAGACGTAATGTACTTTTTACGCAATTTAGTTTGGTTTTGAGAGTTGAAAAGAAAAGACGCTTAGTTGTTGTGAGTATTTAAAACATTATAAGTAAAATAAAGTTAGTGCTCGTAGAGATTTATTAACTCAATAACAGGTAAGCTTTAAATAATTTTCAAATCTTTGCATTATTAATATGAAAAATATTTTGGTAGCCTTAACACAATGTCACATAATTCACCTGTAATAAAAGCCAAGAGGAAGGCGATCAGTTTAGATACTAAAATTAAAATTTTAGATCAACTTACAACAGGAAAAGGAGCAACGGCTGTAGGAAAGTATTTTGGTATTCATGAAGCTACTATAAGAACGATCAAGAAAAATGAAACTGCGATTAGAAAATCGGTATGTTCTGGAACGAAAATAATGCTAAATCATCGTCATATATAAGAGATGTTGTCAAAGAGAAGATGGAAAAAGCTTTGGTAAAGTGAATTGAAGATAAATCACAAAAAAGAATACCAGTAGATGGAATTGCTATCAAGCAAACTGCATTAAGAATTTATAAACGTATTAAAGAAGTTGAGCCAGGCACTTCATCTCAGTCAAAACAACCCGAATTTTCTGCAAGTACAGGTTGGACGACAGGTTTTCTTAAACGACATGCTCTCCATAATGTAAAAATTAAGGGAGAAACTGCGTCTGCAGATGAATTGGCTGCCAAAAAATTTCCTGAAAAACTTAGAAAAATTATTGAAGATGGAGGATACACCCCAGATCAAGTTTGGAATGTAGATGAAAGTGGCCTCTTTTGGAAAAAAATGCCGAGCAGAACTTATGTTGCAAAATCGCAGAAAACTGCCGGTGGTTTAAAAGTAGCAAAGGACCGTGTAACATTGTTGTTTTGTTCCAATGCTTCAGGAGAACGTATGTTAAAACCACTGCTAGTAAATCGTGCTTTAAGACCACGCTCGATGGAAAGTGTAGATTTCAATAAACTGCCAATTCACTGGACAGCAAACAAAAAGGCATGGATGACCAGTGCAATCTTTACAGAATGGTTCCAGAAATACTTCATTTCAGAAGTTAGACGCTACATGAATGCAAAATGTCTAGAATTTAAAGTTCTTTTAATTCTAGACAATGCACCTTGCCATCCGCTCGTGGAGCACCCAAATGTGCAATTTTGCTATCTTCCGCCTAACACTACATCCTTAATACAACCGCTAGACCAAGGGATCATTGCTACTTTTAAAAAGTACTACATAAAACGTTCATTCCAATACGTGGTAGACAAACTAGACCATAATGAGGACTTAACAGTCATTGATATGTGGAAAAAATTTTCTATTATGGACTGCATTAATCAAGTTGGGTTAGCGTTAGCTGACTTAAAGCTATCAACCTTGAACTCATGTTGGAAAAATATTTGGCCAGAATGTGTCAAAAGCAAAGATCCTGATCCTGTCATCCATAATAACGCTGTTTTTACTGACATCACAACGCTGGCACATACAATTGGTGGAGATGATCTATCATTTGCCGATATAGAGGAATTATTAGCTGATAAAAGCTTGAGCGAAAATGAAATTATAGACCTCACCCTTGAGACTCATCAAGACAGAGAACATAGCGATAATGACGAAGAAGATCCTCCCATTTTAAATGCAACTCTAATTAAAGAAGGTCTTGATCTTGCCAGAAAATTAGGTAATCATTTTCAACAACATGATCCTGATGAGGAACGAGCTGCAAAATTTCAACGTGAACTGAAATCATTAATGGCATCTTACAGGGAACTTTATAAAGGTTTATCACGAAATCAAACACAATCTTTAATGACTGATTTCCTTCTAAAAACTACTGAATTATCAACACAGGAGCCTAGAGATGATAATCCAGAAACAATTTCACAAGATGATGAACAAAATAATTCTAGTGATGGCAGTGATATTCTAGTCTTACGCAAACGTATGCGTTTATTGTCAGAAAGTGACAATGCATAAAAGTTTTTTATGTTTATATTATTTTTACTTGTTTTAATGAATTAATGAATTTCAGATATTATTTTCTTTTTTTTGTCAAAGTATAATTTATTTCTTATAATATATTTAAAGAATTAAAATGTGTAAACACGAAATAAATTCTTTAGTGAACTCTAAAAAGATTTTTTAGTATTGTTTTCACCTAATTCTCTTTTTACACGAATTTTTTTTTACACGAATTCTTTGGGAACGTATCTATCGTGTAAAAAGAGAATTAGGTGTACTTTTCTTATTTATTTATATAATATTTTATTTTTTCGAATCTTTTGACTTTGTTTTGGTCACTTTTTGGCTATAGACAATAATTTTTATTTTATTTTTATCTTCACATCAATATTTTCTATTATTCAATGTGCGTAATTGCTCACCTCACTACTTGTAAAAATGTAACCTAATAATCGAGAGAAAAAGTTTTTTCTCATAGCAGTCACCCTTTGGTAGACAGTGGCAAACCTCCGGCTGCCTTCTGCCATCAAAAATCTCCTCATAAAAAATCATCTGCCGTTCGGAGGCGGCATAAAATAGCTGGTATACCTATTGATTATTTACTAATTTTGTTATGAAGGCGTTTTATTATTTAACTTCACAATTTAAATTCTAAATACAGCACAGACTTTTGCCCGAGGCGAGCGAGTTGATGCCTACGATTGCCTCATAAATGCGAAAGTAAAAAGTAGATGAGAATGAGTACCGCTGAGTAAGTATATTTCGCTTGGCTATAATTGCGCCTACTTATATACGTATACACACAACTGTTTACGGTTATACATTTGTCTATGTAAGCATACCCACTCCGTTAGCTGTAAATGGCTTTCGTTGTTCTTACAAATGTTAAGTATACGCCGTGTTATCCATTGCAAAAAAGTGAATAAAACAAAGCACAAGTTTACCCTTTGCTTTGAAGTTGACGAAAGTTGGGAAAGTTTTACAAAACGCGATTATGCCAAGAAATGGCAAAACTAAAATTCAAAATACTTTACGTGTACAAAATATAATACTGTGAAAATACTTTAATTTGCGCTCTGTAGGTGAAAGTTTTGCTCGACATTTGAAAATCAGCATGCAGCTAATTCTTATGCGAGTATTTGTAGGAATCTCTTTAATGTTCTTTTTTTATTGAGGTTATTTTCTGAATACAGATTTAAATTTCATGTTATTATACCTAACGTAAAGCTAACAATTAATATTTTGCTGCTTCATTCTCAAGTACAGAAGCTTCAGGATTTATGCGTTTCTTTAATCAGTGAGATTACATGATTTATTACACAAATTTTTATTGTTTCGGTTTGAATGCATAGCCTAGGCTTTATTACAATAATCCAAGTGAAATTGTCGTACTTAATTTTTAGTTCATTTTTGCGGGCTTTTTTGTGACTTGGGATACATTTTGGCTACATGCTATGATGTGCAAAAGTGAATTTCCATAGCAGCAATTTTATCGCTCATTGGGTGTTGAAAAACGGGTCTATACAATATGTAGATATTGTGTACGGCAGCTCAGAATTTTGTTTACCGTACGAGTACTGTTCTTTTTAGTACCTATTACACTGTATGGCAAAATCAAACTCTTTCCAAAATGACTAATAACATAGACTACCTTGGCCGTATACACGAAAATCTGATGTCGGCAAAAGCTAAGGAAAAAGCTGACGTCAGAAATTAGTAGATTTATTTGTACTAGCTTTATGCACTCAGGCTCGATAGCAATTAATTATCATCGCCATTGTCAACGGGCAACAATGGATTATTGTAGAAGGACAAAAAAATATTTTTTAGGACGGTCAAAATTTTTCATTTTTTTGCACATAAAAAATAAGTAAATAAATAAACAAAATAAAAAAACAAGTAAGTAAATAATCAATTTTTGCACATTCGTATGGTAAATCGGCATAACTCAAATAAATTGAAAACAATCTTTTCAATACACACCAGCGAAATTAACCCTTACACATTGCATTTCGACTTACTTCTGGCGTTTAAGTTGAATGTTTAACTTGTATGTAATAAAAACCTTATAATAGAATTTTCTGACAAATATTTTTGTAGTACATTTTAACCCGCTATATCCCTCAGTTGTGCGCATTTTTGACACTTTCCCATAAAAGAGACAAAAAAGACCCAGCTATTGTGGAGTTAGAGGGTTAAAATGTTTTACAAAAATATTCGCTGTGGTTTTTTCTATGAACTGCTGAGCACATCATATATCTTAAATGTAAGAATCACACAGTTTCCTATGTCGAACTATCATAAGAAAGAGCAAAAAGATGAAAACTTTGACTTTTGAACTTTTGACTTCGAAACTTCAGACGTATCCTTTCAAATCACCGCTACACGTATATTGTTTTGTTTGCTGATCTCTATCAGAATCCAATGGCAGAACCTTCTTATTTATTTTTTTATAATAATGTCGTGAACCCGACCAAATTGAAAAGTGAACATAAATTACATCAGTTTTCACGTCGTTGCATCTGTCAAACAAATCGCGTTAAAAAGCGTTTATTGTCTGTAATAATTTATTTTGATTGTTTTATATCGTGTTTTGTTCAAAGTGTTTAATACCTGTGATTAATAATTATTGCATGTGACATAATTTAGGTAATTATATTCGATATGCCTCCTATAAGGTGAAGTAATTTAGGTAGAAGAGCCCGAAATGCTACAAACCAAACTAATTACCGATATAATCAAGAACGTGACGACCGAAATGAACGTGAAAGAATTCATATATCCCGAACGTGGGAAGCGAGAGCGAGAGATTCAACTAATAATCGCGCAAGTTTGAATCGAGCTGCTTTCAATTACGATTTGTCAATTGAGTACAGTAACTACCAATGTCTTACTATTGGAGCTATGAACTTGGTTTGCTCTCATTGTAAGGCATTGGAATATAAAAATGAAGCCAACCTAACCTAACCTAGGTATTATTCGAAGAATGGTAACACTTAGCTGTCATCAGAAAATTAGTTTTATTCTTCCACTGAACGAAAATGGTTGTGTATACGCTCAAAGAACGCTGGGAAATATTGCGACATTACTTTGAAAATCATGGTAATTTTGCAGAATGTGTACGAAAATTACGTACGGCAATGGGAAGAAGAAAAGCACCGAATGAAGCGTATGTGCGTTACTTTGCGAAAAAAGTAAGAGAAACTGGGTTGCTTATTGACAAACCAACGCGTGACCGACCAAAAACCGTGCGTACACCCGAAAATATTGCGAATCACCAGGAATCGTGAATCACCAGGAACATCAGTTCACCGTCGTTCTCAACAATTGGACATTTCGGAGACATCATTGAGACGAAAATGTGTTGAAAAATTGGACCGATCCTATGGGATGGTGCATGGCTAGCCGAGGCAGCCATATGAATGAAGTTGTGTTCCATCATTAACCGGAAGGATTGTACTTCAAAATAAAAACACAGTTTGGAAAAATATTGAGTAGTTTCTTTTTTATAGCATTTTTAATTCCGTAAAGTTATATGGCGGACCCTATACTTATTGGTTTCAGGAATAGGACCTGATTCCATACACTTTTTGTCAAATATCCAACAATATAACAATTGCTTTCAAATGACGCCATTTGGGGCAACAAACGTAGTTCGGGAAAATTTCATGCCAACTTTTAAGGTATGAATTATAGCAGTTAATCATTAACAAAATTTTCTGTTAACTAAGTAAAGATGTATCATTAACCTTCAGTTCCCTAATCCCCAAGAAATATATTACTTAGTCATAATACCTATTATTTGGTGATTCAGTATTAGCAACACTTTTTTTATTTTGAAACACAATATAATTATTTGATGATGGATATTAGTTACAAATAATTATTACATATTGACATATCTAAGCATATCAATTATTATTTGGTGATTCAAATTAGGAGACAGATATACTTTTTAGGAACAACTATTATTTATATTTGGCTAAATCATTTTTTTTAAGTTACAGATACAAGGCCATATATATCATAGAGCAGGTTCACTGTTATTATTTCATGGGCAATTCACCACAAGAAATGTATATGCCTTGTTCACATAACATTTCAATAAAGAGGTCTATTGTAGAACAATTACAAACTTTATTTCATGAGCACAATCAATTGATTAGGTTGTTTAAAACTGCACTGGATCTGATGCCATCTGATAATCACACAATTGTAATCAGAGCTGATAAAACGCCTGTTGGCCAACATGCAAGACGTGTTAATGCACCAACTATTGATGAAGTTGAGATCGTTGTAGTGGGAGAAATCTTGGAATCCCGTGATATTGTTTTACATCGTCGGAATGATCAATCTGTTATTAACCCTATGTTAATAATAATAATAATAAATAATTAATTATCTCTATGTTTTGTCATTGAAGCACCCAATTTATGAATATTTGTCATCTTTAGGTTCCCGAGCTGACCCTTTTCTTTAACTCTCCTGAACAGAGCCGTCACCATGATGATAGGGCCGTGTGTGAAGGTCAGCAGAGTAAAAACGTCTTAAGGTTAGGTTAGGTTGAAGCGGTTGTCCTGTGGGACACACTCAGGCTCATAGCCCATTGTGATGCCGCGTGGGGAGCTTGTCCCTATCTCTCCTAAAACCAGTGCGTGTTTTTCAAAAATTTTAAAATATCTCTGATTTCTATAGTACTGAGGTCTTCTAGCTCATTAAAAAATTGTCTACCCAGAATAGTAAACCTGCGTCTGGATAGAGCGTCTTAAGGTCGAAATATAAACTGCCACATTCAAAATCTATTTGACAGAACGAAGTCTGTCGGGTCCGCTAATATTTCTATATATTTCTTAGCAATAATAATGCCTATTATTGAGAAATATCTGAATTTTTAGTAATTTTTTAGATTTCCGATACGATTTTCTATGAAATTGATTCTTTTAACCCATCTTATATAATATAAAAGAGCGTTTTGGAATCAGGTAGTCTCAGCTGTGGGCTTTTTTTTGACAACCAGCGGAGATTGTTTTTACTTATTTTGCTTTTACTTCACTATCTGTACAATGAATATGGCTGAGCAGACTTTCGTTTATTCTAACGTCTTTCGGTAAAGAGTGCAATAAGAGTAAAGTAAAGTAATGTCGAAAGTTTTTAACGAAATTCCGATTGCTCAAGTTCAGTCATACTCTGAACATGGAAATTTACATGATTTTGGCCCCACTGTTCCATAGGTATGAATGTGGTAAAAATTAAAGCATTGAGAGTCAAGTTTGAAAGTTGATTGTTCTATGAAAATTGGAAGACTTGGTCTCTGATATATAAAATTTTTTATGATTTCCTTGTGCGCACAGTATTCCGGGGTTTGGTATAATATAGAGCATCCAAAAGTTAATGAAGTCAATCCAATAACTCAGCATTGGAAAAATTGCACATGCTTACTTCTGGCAGGCTTAAGTGTACACGTTAAGGCATTCAACATGTCCGCATTAATTTCTGAAACGTCAAGTTGTTCGACCTATTAGTAACTCTCCGCCGAAAAGGAAAGCAACTACAGGAACAACTAAAACTAGCTCTCCCTCCACGTTCGCTGCTCATCTTTGGTGTCCGGTTATCCGAACACTGCTCAGTGTTCACAGCCGAAGTGGATATATGCAAAGGAGCGGAATTCGCGCAGCTTGAAAAAGGAAAATTCCTCATTTCTACTGATGGCATAGGGAATTACAAACAAATGATAGCTGCAGATTTTGCTATGAGCTAGAAGAGAGGGAAACTCTTCAACACCTTCTACGTTCTTTCCCTGCATTACCTAGAATCCAAATGAAATGTTTAGGAGCTCTGCAATATGAGAGGTTAGAATGTCTCTCGGAGTTACAGCTTCAGAGCTTATTTCAATTCGCAAAAGACGCAGGCTTATTACAATAAGCCTACTATAAAGAAACGTGAGGGTCAAGCGCCATAGGATTAATAGGCCTATTTATATACCTATTAAATGAGACTTTTTTTTAATTTCAAACGTTTATTAACAAAAATGGTTACAAATTTAATCTTCAAAATAATAGCCATCGCTAGCGACACATTTGTCCCATCTCTCAGGCAATTTGTGGATGCCGCGCCAAAAAAATTGGACGTCTTTGGCCGCAAACCAATCATCGAACCATTTTTTGGCTTCTTCGTGAGAATTGAAGCGCTGCTAGGAAAGTACGTGGCCCATCGATGCAAGGAAATGATAATCGGAAGGCGCCAAGTCTGGTGAGCAAGCCGCATGCACCTGCGAGCCGCTGCTACGTACGTCTATACCAATTCCCGGCTCTTGTTCGATGTGGCGGTGCATTGTCACATTGTCAGTTCATGCGGCACCCATCTTCCGACCTTTAAAATCATGACCATGTGTTTCAAACGTTTGGAAATGGTTTTTTGGGTCACTCCCAACTACTCTGCCATCATTTCTTGCGTTGGACCATCATCTTCATCCAACAATGCTTGCAATTCGGCGTCTTCAAACTTTTTCGGTGTCCGGCCACGATCCTCGTTCCCCACGCTAAAATCACCACATCGGAATTTTTCAAACCACCTGAAGCACTGTGCTCTATTTAGAGCATGTCCACCATAAGCTTCTATAAGCATTTGATGAGCTTGAGAAGGGTTTTTTTTTTCAATTGATAATAGAAAATCAACGATGTCCGCAAATCGTAGTTTGAAGGCACGAAATTTGACATTTTTAAGAGCGACAAAAATGCATTGTTGTATGAAACGTAACAAACAATGAACTGAATATTGTTGACGGATGACAGACGAAAAAAAATACATTTGGGAAGGTTTAAAAATACTCCTAGCGACATATATGGACTAATGTGTTGGCTTTCAGCCAGCCAAGTCAACCTAACCTAACCTAAGCTACTGATGGCTCGTCCACTAAAGCCATTTAAAACATTTGTAGTAATAACCAATGGGTAGATTTCGATTTACTTGGTTATAATAAAACTATCCGTTGAAATAATTCGATTCAATAGCGACCAAAACAGTTGTTCGAAGTTTTTTTTTTTGATAAAGGCAGAAGTCATATAATTTTCAGACCTCGGTTGCACAATTATTTCAGATTCTTTGCGTTGCATGCGAGAATATTTTAAATCTAAACAAACGCCTTATGTAATAGTACAAACGGAAAGCGCATTAGTCAGCTAATTAACCCATTTATTCTGAATATTTTGCTCTCTTTTTTATGTTTTTTTCATATATGCGGATGTAGTGACAATGTTTTTTGGTAAACTTTTTAATAGCTAATAAAATAGATGTTCCAATGCTTTAAGTGATTGCTGTAAAGTGCAAATGGTCGTAAAAACACATACATACACACATACACATGCAGCTGTCGGCAAAATAGAAAAAAAAAGAAAATGGAATGCGAAAACCAATTTTTCGCCAGAAGCACTTGAATATTTCTAGCAATATTTTTGAACTTAAAAACAACTACAAAACTCGTGTTATGTTGTTTTATTACGTGTCTGGGCACTTAAATTGCAATTTGATCAAATTTAGGTTATGACCTTTCAAGTATGTTGATATGCCAATGGCACGCCAAAGAGCAATAAAATCCACAATGAAAACAAAGATAAAAACAATAATCAGTATCGGAAAACAATTTGAAAACAAGTTTGCAAACTAAACTTTTAAAGTTTGAAAGAGATCAAAATTTTATAGCTATAAGCGGCAAACGGCCTCACGCGCGTTGGCAAATACTCGCGGGCGGGCTGTACCATTGGATGGGAATTAAGCAATAATGGGAGGCGTCCCGCTATTACATGGCAATTCAAATCGAATTCTTGGCATCTGCATATTTATTGCGTGTTTATTTTCACACAATTGTTGTTAATTTCGTTTTGATCCAATTGTTTCCCATGTAGCGATGAAATTCTGCGCTAAATACAGGCCTTCTCAGTGAACTTACTCGTGCCCTGTGCGCTTAATTTAGAAATATCGGTGTAATGAACTTTGAAAACCGTGAACTTTGCAACGATACCCTTAAGATGCGTCCTCGTTTTTGGCAAATGCTAACGTCGTATGATGACCTCCGGCCTTCATTAGCTAAGTGTAGCTAATAGATGGAATGTAATGCGTTCTAAAATGAGGAGGCAGCATTTGTTTGGAGAAAACCGATTTAGAGCAAGGAATTGGGAAATGAGTTTTTGGTTGAAGGTTAGCACAAGCACCTCAAATAAGCATAACTTGGGTCCCTATCCTAGAAGTATTTCGGAAACAATTTTTTGTTACTTATTTATTTATTAATTTAAAAGCATCCATTGCTTCACACTAGCATGCTTTAGCCGAAAGAAGATGGAAGCAACTAACTACATGTATTACAACAAAAAACACATGGCCGTCATATTGACAAAATCCAGAGGACGAATGATCTGTTAGGATGCTCTCGGCCAAACATCTCACGCATCACTGCAGCCCTTACAGGCCATTGGAAAGTAGGGGATCAAGCAGCCAGACTCAACCTCCCATTCAATCCCATCTGCAGAAGCTGCCAAGCGGAAGGGGCGAAGAAAAGTCTTTTCCACTACTTATGTGAATGTCCAGGGCTAGCTAGGGCACGACTCTGCTCGTTTGGTAAGTCTTTCCTGCAGCAAATTAATGAGATCTCAGACATCGAGATAAAGAATTTGCTGCTTTGACTTAGAACAAAAAAAAACATCATTATACGAGGGCGGTGATAGTAAAACGGTGCTGGTCACTAATTAGGATTATTTCAGTGAAAATACTTAGCCACTTCCACAGCAACAGCAACAACAACAACAATATAAATATCTAAACTACAACTCGACGGTTTGTTAAAAGAGTTTGTGTTACTATTAGCAAATCACACTTAATCGTAGTAGTTAAGTCACCATCGTTTAAGAAATGAGTTAATCCTCTGTTAGGCAGCCAGGTCTGGTCGGCCCTTTTTCGACTTTGAACGAGAATTTCACATATTTCTATTATAGCTAACGACTTGAGCTTTCAAGTGGCTTCCTAAAATTTAATTTTCTATCGATTTATGGATATAAACTTTTAAAAAAGATCCTCAAAGGGGACAAAAAAATCATTTAAAAAGTTACACTTTCGATTGGGCACCTCGGGTCTGCTGAGACCCTATGATCAAAAAATACCGGGAATGTTTAATTTAAATGAACCGCGCACGTGGGAACTGGCCCATATTTTTTTTCTTATGTTGGTAGGATTGTAAGACACACAACTACCACTTTTTAGCGCCATCGGATCATTAGTGTTTGCTTGTCCGGCCGGAAATCTGGGCAAAGAATTTCTGGATTTTGCATGATGATAACGCGCCATCGCACCGAGCCCAAATTGTGCTAGATTATTTGACCAAACATCAGTAAATACCATGGTGCAAGCACCGCATCCACCTGATATGGCCCCGTGCGACTCCTTTTTGATTCCCAAGTTGAAGTTACCACTTCGTGGAAGGAGATTTCAGTCGCTAGAAGAGATCAAAGAGAATACGACGTAGGAGCTGAAGGCCATCCCTTCGTCGGCCTACCAGGGGTGCATGGAGGACTGGGCTAAACGTTGGCACATGTGTGTTGCTTCAGACGGGTCACATTTTGAAGGAAATAAAATAAATTTGCCAGAAATTTAACTCTGATATGTTTTATTTAAACATTGCATTTTTACGTATCGCAGGTGGATAATTTAATTTCTTACTTTTTCATTGGTTTTGGCATGCATTAAGCAGATACAGAAACAAAAATAAGCGCTGAAAATAAATATTTCGGTTTGTGAAAAAAAGGACTTTTTTGCTTTTTATTTTGACTCGTTTCGAAGAAGTTTGAAGAAAAAAAGTTAATTACAATGAAATTTATTGTAAAATATGTAACAATATTTATTTATGGATTCGGTGGAAGGCAAGCAAAACATGTTGACATACTGGATTCCTGCACAAAATGCAATAGAAACGATTTTTTCGGCAAAGCTTTTCGCCATCTTGTAGACAAAGACGTCAATCTCTTTGTGCTGTGAGTGTATCGGCACCGGTCGCATGGTTGACTACAATATTCCCAGGATAGTAATTCGTTTGTTAAAAAATGATTCCATAGCCAAACGAGTAGTGAATTGAGAAATAACGGCTGGGTTATCCATACGACATTCGATGTTTGCAAGGACCAATGTATTCGATAAAGTCGTCAAAAAATTTCGTCTCGCATTACTTTTTCTGAGCCCATCAACTTGCTTGCAAATAAAAACCAATACAATGACATCTAGATTCGGATGCCCTAACCTAGGTTTTAAAAATTAAGCTCTACGGAGCGATAAAGTAGTTATATTGGCGACATAAACACTAGTCTGTAGATCAGAAGATTTATTGTCCGAGGTGTTTCTGATACTTTCTAAAGTGCGTCAGTCGTTTTAAGGAGGGTCAGCTACCGCAAAATGGGCATTGTTGTTGGTTGAGTGCGATTAATCGATGCTTAAATGCATTCCCATCTGTCCGTTTAACGGAGTCTTTATGTTTATTTATATATCTATCTATATCATTTTCTGAATCACCTTTAAACAGATGGGCTTATTGATAGCATATAAAGGGTTTTTCAATCAGAAGTGTTATTTTGATATTCAAAGAAAAATGCAATTTTTTAATATATTATAAATGATCGGATGTTTATTTCATTATAAAGAGGAAGGTATGCCGTTAATAGTGAAAAATAACATCAGGCAAATGGCCACCACTACCACGCTTACAGGACAATATCCTTTTCATGAAATTTTCCATAACTGAATTGCAAAGTGGCTGCCCTATGTCCTCTATAGCCTCACGAATTCCATCTTTGAGGTTTTGAATCGACGCTGGGCTGTTGGCGTAGACATTCTAGAATAAACGTTGTCAAGATCAATACCATCCAATTCCGGCCATAAAAAATCGTTAATCATCTCTCGATAGCGCAATCCAATTCAAAATAACACCTGTTATTGGAAAACCCTTTATATACCATATATATTTTCCCATAGTTTCTAGATGAAACATAGGGCCTGAATAAAAAAGTTATAATTTCGTTTGTTTAGAGCTAGATGTTTAATTTGACTCCAGGAATGGCCTGCTCTAACCGCCTCTGCTGCTAGTTGTCGCCTCCAAGTGTTAGCTGGTCTCCCGCACGTACTTACTTACGCAAATAATCTGCACATTACTTGCATTGTGGCTGCTAAAACAAGCAAAAAAAAAACTAAGAAAAATAAACATTGCCTCAGTGGCGCCAGCAAAAGGAAGCGGGCAATCGCGGTAATAGCGAAGACACACCAAATTTAGCGAAGTCCTCAATCATCTGTGTGATCCTTCTGCCAAAAAAATTTGACACACAGATAGCACTCTAAGCAGTAAGAAGGCGTTGTTCAAAAGACAGGTGGGTGGCTAATCACCCACCTTGGCAGTAATATACCTGATTAACGAAACTAACGCAAGAAAAGTCTTGTCGAGGCCCTATGCTCCCGAGAGGAGTGAACAAAGAAAAAAAATTGATGATATGCCATCAGTAAAAATAGGAGTTTTCTTATTTTGCATTATTTTTGCGTACAATTTTTCCAACAAAGACATCATTCACAATTTTAGCTGCTGGCTTGCATTTTCGCCTTTATCAAAGAGAAACTGTAAAGTTTACTGAATTTTCTCTTAGTACACTTCAATTTTTAATACCCTGTAACTCACAAATGAATAGAACAAACAAAAAATAGCAAAATAATTTCTTTTTTAATACGAAATGTCACCTTGACAACAAGCATAAACATGACTCGATCGATATTTTACGAGGTATCGATCACTACAGCCACCTACCCAAAAAAATGATGCAGTTCTTGTACCCAACCTAATATAAAGATCTATGCTTCGTTTAGGAGCGATAATATGTGCAGAGAGATGTTTTTTATAGTAGTTCTTTAGTTCTACTCAAAATTCTGGTCTAAAAGTATTGTCAAGGAATAAAAAGCAGAACAAAATGTAAATAAATGAAAAATATGCCGAAGGCTCACTCATCCGTTTCCAGCGCAATAGCCGGTGAATTATACTTATATTAAGGATGGACCCCACTTATGTATTATCCTGACTTCAAATCTATGCGCAGGCAAACAAAATTGTATTTATTATTTTCTCCGTTCTAACGCAGGTATTAAAGTAACTTTATATTTGGATTTAAATTCCCGTGCCTTAGAACAGACTCGAAGCAGAGCCTTGAGAATCTTAAGTTGTAATCCTCACCTTTTGCCATTTGTGGTTATTTAAGTTTTCTTCTCAGCCTTTTTACTTTGAAACTTCAAAGAATGTTTAAAAATTGTTGAATAAATAACCAGATGCACTCCATGGAGGCTAATCCCGAGGCTATTAAGAGGGTAGCTGTTCATGTTTCATTCCAAGTAACGAAAACACAGTAAAATAATAATGCAAAAGGCTTTATTGTTTTTCCAAATGTAACGGTATGTGCTTGTATGTCTTAGAGTGGCTGTTTGTGATTTAATATTATATCATTTGTCACCCATTTTGTCTGTTCTTAATACACGTGGTAATATACTATATATTTTCTGTCTTGTTAAGATATCTCGTTTGTGCTTGAGTTTGAGTGTGCATACGGACGGACATACAGACATGGCTGAATCGAACTTTTTGGTATACAAGTGTCTAAACATTCGGTTAAGCTATTATAAACAACCGTTACGTGAATAATGTCATAATCCAGGGCATTATTAGCCTGCACGGGCATAAAAAGGAAAATAGGCTGAACCTCAACTGGCACCCATACATACATACATACGCACATATACATATGCACACATAGTTTTCCTAATCTGCGCGTGTATTCGTATCGAAATTATTTCTGACTTCTGTAATCAACTAGCGGAACAGGCAGTCATAAAGGGTAATAAGTGAATGCAACATCACATGCGATGAAGGGGAGGGTATGTCGTCGCCAGAACTGTGAAATCATTTTATCAATGAGCATTCAGAGCTAATTTTTGTGTCACTAGCGATGAAATGCTTTTGTAAAGGTGCGATAAAACGAACTACTAGGCCAATTAATTGCCACTCACTGGCAATACAAGGTAGGAATAGCGAAGCATGGGTAGTTAGCAAATGCTATTTGATTTTGATTATTGCATTATACATATATACAGATATATACAAGGTGGCGCAAAATTAGTCATCCAGTCTTGATTTTTGAATAACTTTTTTACTAAATAAAAAATGATTTTCGTAGACCGTACATATTTACATGCGTATGTAAATTTCATTTCCACCCACTTTTTGACCACACGCACCACCAAATTCATCCCACATGACGAAAATTGTTGATGCATTTGCTTCAATTCTTCGCAGCAGTTGGTCCGATTCCAGTGACCACTGCATCATAACGTCACAAGTGAGGGAAAATTCAAAAAAATTTGATTCTAAAGTTGTTTTTTTGGATTACTTCGAATAAGTGAAAATGTGAGTAAAATTTAGAATGTTTAAATATTAGCGAAAAACTTTAACGATTTACATATGTATGTGTGTGTGTACATGTATAGATGATTTATAAAATTATTAGGGATGTTCCTATTTCGCTGAGATTTCATGTTATTGAAATGATAGACTTATATAGGGTGTTTTTTTTAGAGGTTAGGTTTTCAAGTTGGCACTACTTTTTTCGTAGATGGTCTTTTTGACAGCTGTCACTTGATTTATGCTCAGTTTGGTTTGCCATTTCATAATGAATAGACTTACACCTGAACAACGTTTGCAAATCGTGCAAATTTATTACGAAAATAATGGTTCGGTTCGCGCGACGCATCGAAGAAAATTTTGTTCAGCGATGAAGCTCACTTTTGGTTGAATGGGTATCATTTTTAAAACATAATGGCAAACCCTTATCTTTATAATAAAGCTAAATTCTTGGCCATAACATTAAATTATATACGTTTTATTTCATCTTGAAAACCTAACCTCTAAAAAAACACCCTATATCATATTTACTTAGCTTACTAATATTTTTTACTACAACCCAATATCAGTATTTGCATACGAACCGACATTACACCGTGCGACAAAAATCAAATTTTTTGCTATCCAGCTTTCACACTGTCAGTTGCACTCGAAACTATAGATTTTATGTAGAAGGTGGCGCAAAATTGATTATCGTTTTTTTTTCTTTTTTTTTTTTACTGATTCTTTACTAAATAGGAAAAAAATGATTTTGAGTGACGAAAATCTTGTATGAAACTTTTCCGCGCTTCATTGCTTGTCTGTTTGTCGACTGCAGCTGTTTACTTCACAAATGTCAAATAAAGGGTTTTCCAATAACAGATGTTACAGGTGAATGGATTGCGCTATCGAGAGATGATTAACCATTTTTTATGGCCGGAATAGGATGGTATTGATCTGGACCAAGTGCCACACAAGCAACGAAACCATTGATCTTTTACGGGAAAAGTTTCCGGGCCTTGTTATCTCTCGAAGAGGTCATCATAATTGGCCACCGAGATCATGAAAAGGATATTGTCCTGTAAGCGTGATCGTGGTGGTCTTTTGCCTGTGTTATTTTCCACTATTAATGGCATACCTTCCACTTTATAATGAAATAAACATCCGATCATAAATTTTAAAAAATAGCACATTTCTTTGAATATCAAAATAACACCTCTTATTGGGAAACACTTTATTACGCGAATTGTAAAAATTATAAATCTTCAGAAAGGGTAATTAATTTTGCACCCCTTTGTATAATTGGCATTTGACGTGCATCTGGACATTATTCACTTGTACAGTTGTATATCCACTCTGAACCACAGATGAAAATTTTTGATAAACTTTTCCATGACAGAAATAGACTCGGAGGTTTGGCAGTGCCTGCCGAGGGTCGACCGCTATTAGAAAAAAGTTGTTTTTTTATTTCTTCTTATCATTTGGTATTTCTAGCCAGACGTTCCGAACCTGTGCACTTCCCAATGGTAGACACGCATCCCCCCTTTCAGCTTCAGCTTCAGTTCCCGAATTTTGCTTTTGGAAAATATGAAAATAATAACCGTTGCTAAAAATTTTTTAGACCCCGTTAGAAAATGGTAGTACATCAACATATTAACCAATTTTGACTATGTTTTTTTGTTTTTGTTTTTTTTTTTTGAATGCTCTAATTTTTGTATTACAGTATAGCTCGCTTTCTTAGAAAAACCATATAAATACCCTCATGTAAATTTATTTAAAAATTTGAAATCTTATTGTATTTAAAAATAAATAAAAAAAATTCACAAACTTTTCATCCAAACTCCAGGATTTTTAATAAAAATTGTTAGCAAAATGTTTGGCATGTAGTTGTATAGCTCATTAAATTTTATTACAAAGTGCACATTTAAAGCTGCTGAAAAAATCCGTTGATTTTTTATGATTATTTTTCCTCTAATTATCTCCAACGAATGCACGGCATTTTTTGTATATGAACCGCCAGTGAAAAAAAAAGAGTTCTCAAAAATCAACGAGATTTTGAAGCCATTCAAATTTGTTCTTTGTTACCAAAATTCAATGAGCTACAAGATTGCATACTCGAAATTATGCTGAAAATTCCGATTAAAAGGTTGGAAAATTGGATGAAAAATTTTGACGTGATAACTTCTTATAATTCGATTTAACAGGCTGCCGCACGAAAAAATGTGTCGTTACCTTGCTCATTAGTGTTACCTTGCTCATATGTCGTTACCTTGCTCATTGCCGTTACCTTGCTCATTGCATTGAATGAACTGCAAGCGAAAGCGCAGAACGAACGACAAAGCAAACAAAGCAAACGAACGGCAACGTTCGACATCTTGCTCTCTCCTACTTAAGTGAGCATATATATGTATGTATGTATATGCGCATATGTACATATAGAATTCACGTATTTGTATTTGCATATGCCTTCTTATTGATTATTATTAATTTGATTTACTTGAAGAATTTAAAATAAAACCAAGTTTGTTAATAATACCTGTTGTTTTAATGTTATTATTATTAATTTTTTTATTATATATGAAGGAAAAAATGTATGGTAATATTTACCACATACCTTATAAGATATGTTGTATACCAATATATGTACATATGTAAATATGAATACATACATATACTTTGGTTCAATTTTCATAGTCTAATATACAAATGTCCTATGCGAAAACATATAACCATGCATATACATATACAATTTCGCGCAATTTTCAAAACGAACCAATCTATATGTAAAGATGCATACAAGTCATATGGACATATCAAATATACGAATCTATTCCGTACGCAAGCAAATGTAAGCTAATGTGCTTGAACTGCAAGCGAGAGCGCGGAACGAACGACAAAGAGCACAATCGGCCCCCGCGTTCGGCAACGTTCGACATCTGGCTCTGTCCTACTTGAGTGAGCATATATATGTATGTATATGTATGTATATGCGCATTTGTATATCAATTCACATACTTGTATTTGCATATGCCTTCTTCCTGTGTGCATGGTAATGAAGCATTTCTCAGTTGAGAATAGGTCGATGATAGAAAAAGTAGGAAATGAAAAGGAGTGTTTCGAGTGTAAAGTGTCTTGAAAAAGGCAAATCGATGATGGTGCCTCTTAGTATTGTTGACTAATTAAATATCTGATGCACAATCGAAATTGAAGATATCTTTCATGAATTTGATAAATGTTTCGTCATTTTTCACGTTTGTGTAAATGTAACTTGACCTATTCCATTGCAATTCCATTTACCTCCTCCTCTATATCCATACAAAATATCTATCAAACAAATAAAATTAAAATTTTGTTTTGAAAATTGCAACCATTCCATCAATATTTTCTTATGACGTTGTCACGTTAAACTATCGACAGTAAACCGACTTTACAGACAACCTCTTTTTTACAAAGTGTGAAACTTCAAGTTGTGCGCTTTTTGTTGTAGCATAAATTATATTTTTATAAAAAAATATGAAAAATTAAATAAGTAGTGAAAACTTTCTAGAATGTCGCGCTAGTATTATTCTGTACTGTAGGGTTCACATCATGGGTTCACATTTTGGGTGAGTGTTTGTCCTGTTATCGATGTTATGTTGCTGTTACCGCGCATGGTCGTTGTACTTGCACGGTCGCAAGCACCACTCCGTCAGCTTATCTATCATAAACATTTTTAATTTCATTATCGCAATATCAATGGAATATTTGTTGTTGGGCAAACGATCATAAAATATAATCTAAAATTGTATGTGTATTCAAAGTTTTAAGTGACGCTGCGACACCTTATCACCTTTACTTCGCACGAATGTGTATTTTTTTGGGTAAACAGTTCATAGGTGCGCCCCGTGCGAATGAGTTCAATTGAAAATGTTTATGCGCGAAACTCAAGTTATGATAAAAAAATTCCTATAAAGAAACGGGACAAAAAATGCTACATTTTTCAGTGAAAACGAGATTTGCAGTGGATTACTCTCGTTTACAGTGCTGTTTGTGTTCTGAGAATTAATCACGGCACTTTTAGAAAGATAATGAAGGAATTAGCATCCAAAATTTAGGCAACCAAAGATAAAAAAAAAACATAAAATCGTTATGTGTCAGATATATTCATTGTAATCGCTGTACAAGGCTTCAATTGTATTGACGCATTGCGCACAGTAATGAAAAAAATCACTACACCAACAACAAAGTGGTACATGTGCTAAAAAGTGTTGAGGGAATCGATCACGCGCCAGCTGCTGCCGGTCAAAGTGGAACGCCAATAATTCGCTGGCTTAAAATTTAAACGCCGAGAGCACATAAAATTGATATTGATTCGTATCGGTAGTGATTTGAGTCTTGTATTGGTGTGAAGGTGCGAGAACTTGGAGAGGGTGTACTCATTAAATTTGAATGCTAAAGTCTGAGAGTACAGAAAGTTGATATTGATTCGTATTGGTGGTGAGGTGAGTCTTAAATTGGTATGAAGGTGTGAGAATTCGGAGACTGTGTACTCATCGTATATCGACCAGACATACTGGCCACTCTAAAAGGTATACACATACTTGTATATATGTATGTACATGTGTGAACATATGTGTGTGCCTATGCTTAGCAATGTATTTGTTTGGTAAACATTGATTTGTATGTAGTTTTGCAAATGCACAAAGGCAATAAAGTGACAACTGAAGCAATCAGTATTTTATTGCAGCGTAGCGTACTAATTGCCCTGATAACTGAAACAAGCAAGCACCGGATGGTAGTTCTAAAATCGTTGAGAGCTAGTGAATGAACGTTAAGTGGCTTTAAAATTCACAAGGTAGGTGAAATGCAATAAATTTAAAAGGCATAAAAAGGAGTAGGCGGCCGCCGTAGACGAGTGGGCTTGTGCATGGCTAACATTCACTTAACACTTGTTCGAAAATCTTTGGAAAAAAGCAACTACCTCAGCAGGCAGTGGCAATGCTCCAAACGCATTTCTGTGTATGAAAAGTTAAAAAAAAAACTATACACGGCAGCATACAATTTTTGATTCCTTCATTTGTGGAACAACGTCTAGGCGCACCCCACAAATTACAAGAGAAGTTCGGCCAAACCACTTATGTAGTTTTGTATAATAAAGAGTTGAACTAATTCATCAAGATAAACGTAGTGCCTGTATAAAGATTTACCGTTCTGCGTTGGTCATTCGAGCTAGAAACATACATACATACATATGTAATACAGTTAAAAGTGTACCGGGTGTTGGTAAATAAAACACAACACTTTTATTATGCATTCAAATTTATTGTACCTACTTCAAAGTAGACGCCTTGGGAAATAATAAACCTTTGCTTTGCCTCAAGAGGTCCCACGTAATGCGTATCAATCGAGTCAATCTGGGCGCCTCGAGAAATTAATAACACGGTGCGACACTCAGGAATACCTGGGAGGTGATTTAATTTTTCTTGAAAAATAGTGCCTAGCAATGTATGTTTTGTGGTGAAACTAAATTCTAAATTTGAGAGGCGCAAAATTCTCGAATATTGCCTGGATTGTGAACTCAAAAACTTACTTATACTTATATACCTATGAAATGGGCCTTTCAGCTATTAGTCCATAAATGTCGCTAGGAATATTTTAAGACCTTATCAAATGTCTTGTTTTTTTCGTCTGTCATCTGTCAACAATATTCAGTTCATTGTTTATTACGTTTCATACAACAATGCCTTTTTGTCGCTCTTAAAAATGTCGAATTTCGTGCCTTAACGCTACGATTTGCGGACATCGTGAAACCACTTGTGAAATGCTGCTCTCCCGGTTCAAAAGGAAGTCTTTTTTTCATCGAATCGTTACGGGTGATGAAAAATGGGTGTATTTCTCCAATCCCAAACGTAAACGATGGTATGATCCGCCCGGCCACAAGCCAAAAACAACGGCCAAACCAAATCGCTTCGGCCGCATGGCAATGCTCTGTGTTTTCTGGGATCAGCGTGGTATGATTTGGTACGAGCTATGAAAACCAGGTGAAACAGTTGACGGTGCACGCTACCAACGACAATTGGCCGATTTGAACAGCGCTATACACCGAAAACGTCCAGAATATGCCGACCGGTGTCACAAAGTAATTTTTCTTGATGAAAATGCACCGCCACATCGAACAAGAGCGACCCGGGAATTGGTGGAGACGTACGATTGGGAACCGCTGGTGCATGCGGCTTACTCACCAGACTTGGCGCTTTCCGATTATGATTTGCTTGCACCGAAGAAGCCAAAAAATGGCTCGATGATTGGTTTTCGGCCAAAGACGGCCAATTTTTTTCCCGCGGCATCCACAAATTGGCGGAGAGATGGGAAAAATGTGTTGAAATTGAAAAAAGTCTCATTTCATAGGTATATCCCGCAAACATCCACTGTAACAATTCCAGTTCTTTGGCGCTTTAGGGGCATAAAGTCCATCACCTCCTTATTTGCGGAGAGACCTAAAGCAATCGAGTTTGGCTCCCTTATTCATTGAAATGACAATTATAATTCGCGTTCGCTGCTTTAGCCTATTGCTTTTGTTGCAACGAAAAAGGATCTGGCAGTTTGCCAGCAAACGAATTCAAAAAACCTTAAAATATAGGGTACCTCAGCTGGCCTGTCACAATAGATCTCTATTGGTCGCAGTGCGCAGTGGTCTAATAATAATAATAATCATCAGCAAATACAGGGTGGGCCAAATAAGACCTCCTAATGTTAAACACAAATAACTTTTGCAATAATCATTTAATTTGGTTAATGTTTCTATACATTGAATATATTTTATGGAAATTACGTATGAAATAACGTTCAATAGGAATTTTGCCACACTCTTTCCATCTAAAAAAGAATGGAATAAGGGATTCTCTCTAAATAACTTCGATACCACAGTCTATACAGATGGCAGTAAAATGGATTGTGGTGTTGGAGCTGGTATATATTCTCATAGACTTGAAATTGAAAAATCTGTGCGTCTCCCTAATACCAGCAGCGTCTTCCAAGTGGAAGTACTAGCAATTGGGGAAGCCTGTAGGTTACTAATCGCAGATTTCTCTTTTAAGGGCAATATCGCTATTCTTTCGGATAGCCGAGCCTCAATCCAGGCGCTGGACGCGACAACAACCTCTAAAGTGGTGGAGCAAAGTAGGAACAGCCTCACCAACTTGTGTGAAAACCATAGAGTAACTTTAATTTGGGTCCCGGGACACCGGAACATAGAAGGTAACGAAAAAGCTGATGAACTGGCAAGAGGGGGATCTGCCATGAATAGCGCTCTTGCAGTACCAGTATTCCCTCCACTAGGTGCGGTCAAGAATGCAATTTCCCTAAAATACCTTCGAATTGCAGATTGTAGATGGAGAGACCAGACGAAATGCAAAATTAGCAGAACGCTATGGCCCACCTACAACCTCAAGCAATCGTTGACATTAATAAACATGAAACGACGGGACACCTGTAGACTTACGGCAGTCATAACTGGCTTCTGGTCTATCGGAGAACAAGCCGCCAAAATGGGCATCCCTCACAACACATACTGTCATAGTTGTAAACAACCGGAGAAAAAGGAAACAATCTTCCGTTTCCTCTGTGAATACCCTGCCCTATGGAAGGACAGAATGTTAACCCTGGGCAAACCGCTGTTCGAGAGTCTCGAGCAACTGTCTGGCTTAGACGTCAACAACCTAATAAGGTTCCTAACCGCACAGACTGGATATAGTCCTGCTGCAAATAACTGTTAAACAATTTGGTAACGAGGATGTGGCAACAAAATGGTGCGGAAGCGCTAGTTGGATTCAGGATGAATCACCACTCTAAACAACCAACCAACCAACGTATGAAATATTCCATCAGTCAAATGTCCACTATTTTTCTCGATACAAAGATGGGCTCTTTTTAACCCGTTTTCTATTACATCACATAATGTTTCTGGTTGAAGTCTCAGTATTTCGTCTCGAATATTTTGCTTCAGCTGTCTAATAGTCTCTGGTTTATTAAGATACACTTTGTCTTTTAAATATCCCCATAAAATGAAGTCGGGCGAAGTCAAATCTGGCGAACGAGGTAGCCAAGGAAAATCTGAATTTTTGGAAATTAGACGTTCGCCAAAAATTTCACGCAGCAGGTCCATAGTTTGTCTAGCAGTATGCGCAGTAGCTCCATCTTGTTGAAACTACAAATTAGGATACTGCTCCGCCATTGGCCGCAAAAAGTTTTCAATCAATGTTCTGTAAGAAGCTCCTGAAATCGATTCCGGCGTTTCATCCTCATTTTCGAAGAAATATGGACCGATAACTCTAGTGGCCATAACACCGCACCAAACAGTACATTTAGATGGGTGCAACTGATGTTGGTGTGTTGCCCTTGGATTTTCAGGGCCCCAAAATCTACATTTTTGTTTGTTGAGATAACCAATTAAATGGAAATGCGCTTCATCCGACACATGCCGATATTTACGCTGCGTTAAAACAATTGATCGTTGACTAGAATAGAAAAACTCGATAATTTTAACGCGTTGTGTTGTACTGTAGAGTTCCATAATAAATTTCCAACAATGCAATTATAACCTACAAAAAGAGAAAAAAAATATGTCAAAAAATAAAAAAGTTATTTAAGCTTAACATTAGTAGGCCTTATATGGCCCACCCTATATAAGCGATAAAAATTAACTGAAACTTGACCAGAAGCAACGAAGACGGGGACGAAAGTAAGCAGAGAACAAACAGAATTTTTACCGTCGGCAAATTGCCGAAAATTTTGCGAAAAATATCTATAACGTTAACGCTGAACTAACGTAATCGCAAATCTTGTTTGATTTTTCTATAAAAATCGCGAAAAAATCAAAAATGTGCGAGTACTATTTGATAAGATTTGATAACAAAGGCGAGGTTTTTGGTTTAATTTGGTTATTAAAGGTTTTTGATTTTTTTGTGGGTAAGGTAGGGTTCAAAATGCCTTCGCACTTGCAGCGACCGTCGTCTACTGTATCGAGTGGTGTGGCCACTAAAAAAAATACCTCCTTCTCTTCTGGGGAGACTCCCTTCCCAGTACTATTTTCCGCTCTCCTGTTCATCTTTGATTAGCGATACCCATGTCCCACAGCCATGCATTTATAGCTCAGCAAGAGTAGTCTGGGTTTTGATAGTTTCAGGTTGGCGTAGAAAGCTCTGTTGGCTGCAACAAGTCGATCTTGGATGCAACTCCGACCACTGTAGTAATTTTATAGTAGTACCCACAGGTACTTGAGGCTATCTGCTCCTTCAAAAACCTACTAATAGTTATCGTTTCAGGCTTTCGCAATCTAATGATATGCAGCAAAAAAGTGCCGGAGGTGACTCAGCAAATTAAGGCCATATAAAATGCATGACTCAATAGCATGCAATTTAATCAAGAAGTACTTGAGTACTTAAATATTATGATGGGCTTGTTTGTATTGTTCACCGATTTGTTTGTTAAAATAAGATTTGGGGTTCTATTTTAATTGCATTGCTATTAGTAAGAGGCGATTTGTCGCTGCGACGTAAAATATCAATTATGCGCTCTTCACGGATTCATAGTGGTTCTCTGAGCCTAACGTCCTCAATAAATGTTAGTATTAATCCTATTTTATTGAGTTTTACTTCCTGCTCTGCTAAAATATGTTTACACAGGAAGCCGCTTAACCGCTTGTCCAAGACGCCAGCACATTTTTGCCGGTTTCATTTTTCTCTCTACAGAACCTGTAAGCCTCACTGGAGCATATTCTCAGGTTAGTAAGATGATGATTCAATCTACAATGACCGGTTGGGGCTCCTGTGATAATTCTAAAATTATTCTTATTTAATTTCATATAATATTTAAATCGCTTTTGGTCAAAGCTACCAATCATTGATTTTGCTTGCGATGAATGCGATACATTGCCCCAGTATGAACTTCTTTGTATTTCCCCTACTTCCTGTATAAGTTACCCTTTTCTAGGCCACAAAGTAGCACTGAGCCTATGATGGGGAGGTTACCTATTATAAACACAAAGTTCATAAACCTGCTTGCGGAAATGTCACCGTGATTTCTATCAGCAATAAATTATAATTTTCCGACCAATGTAACAAAAGGCATGCAGAGATAACAATCACCAGAGAAGCAATCAATTGCTGGCCAAGAGTTCAGTAAAGTACCCATTAGGAAGTGAATATCGACCGATAGGCAAACGGCCAATATAATACGCGTTTTGGGGTTGCTCGAAATCATTGGGAAAGTGCTAATACTGATTTTTATACTGTGGGATGATGGAGCTGATGAACGATGGGTCTAATGTAGGCGGGTTCTGCACAAATCAGTCTAGAGGTTACTATTTTCTCTAGTTTGTGAACATTTTTTTAAGTTAAAAGTTATAAGCACGAAGTAAGCACATTTTAATTTCTAGATATTTTTCAGAAAATGGTGTGCCACCGTCAGCGTTAATGCAATAAGCAGATAAACCGAAGATTTAGTGACAATAAAGCTCTAATTTTAACTTCTTTTCTTCTTCTCGATTGGTGCGATAATTGCTTAAGCAATTTTGGCAGAGCTTAACAAAAACGCTAACCGGCGTTAGTTGGAAACACCAAGTGAAGCCAGGTCCTTCTCCACTTGATTTTCCAAACACAGAGAAGGCCTATCTCTTCCTTTGTTACCACCAACTGGTAGCGCATCGAATACTTTCAGAGCCGGAACGTTTGTATCCATTCGGACGATATGACCCAGTTGTTGTTGTTGTTTTAACAGTAATAGAAGTCTCCTAGAGGGAGAGGGGTGTTGGATGAGTAGGTTTTAAATGACATGTAAAAAGGTGGTTAGTGTCGCGCGGGGTATCTTCACATGCCGGACATATGTTTGGTATGTCGGGGTCAATTCTGGATAAGTAAGATTTTAACCTGCTACAATATCCAGAACGTAATTGTGTCAGTGTTACGCGTGTCTCACGGGGAAGTTGGAGCTCTTCATCTGCAATAGGTGGGGGTTCGACTCCGATTACGGCATTCTGTGGACGGGAGCTTAAGAAGGTGGTGACGGTCTCCCGGTGAATGTCGTTTATTGACTGTCTAAGCCCTGTCTGGTTCAGTAGGTTTCTGTCAGTTTTGTCTTAGATCTCGTCGGCATAGTTTAAAAGGTGTCTCCTGACGTGGCTCTGGCTCGACGTAGCCGCTGGATCTTAATTCCCTGCGCTATGTCTATATCGTCGTAAAGTTCATACAGCTCATTGTTCCATGGTCTGCGATACTCGCCGTCGCCAACGTGCAAAGGTCCAAAAATCTTCCGAATCAGAATCTTTCTCTCAAACACTCCAAGGGACCCCTCAACGGATATTGTCAGCGTCCAATACAATAGGGGCGGCATTACGAGAGCCTTGTAGAGTGTTAGTTTTGTTCGTCGAGGGACTTTACTATTCAATTGTCTGCTTAGTTCAAAGTAGCACTTGTTGGCAAGAGAGATTCTACGTTGGATTTCAAGGCTGACATTGATATCGGTGTTGATGCTGGTTCCTAAATACACGAAGTCTTTTACAACCTCGAAATTATAACTGTCAACAGTGACGTGGGTGCCGATACGCGAGTGCGCCGACTGTTTGTTTGAAGGCAGGAGGTACTTCGTTTTGTCCTCGTGCACCAACAGACCCATTCGCTTTGCTTCTTTATCCTGTTACGAAAAGGCAGAATTAATAGCGCGGTTCCTAAGGCCGATGATGTCAATATTATTGGCCTACGCCAGCAATTGTACGTTCTTATAGAAATTTGTGCCTGAGCGATTAAGTTATGCGGCTCGCACGTTCTTTTCCAGCATCTGGTTAAAGAAGTCACGTGACTAGGAGTCACCTGGTCTGAAGACTCGTTTAGCGCTGCTGGTATGAACATGTTTTTATATTTCATTTTGCATATTCAGACAGCGCGGCATATACGTAACTCCTTTGCAGCTTTAAGATGGACCAAATGAAGGTGTGTGTCGGTTCTCTATTCATGGGTCTTTTCCAAGATTTGGCGTATTGTGAATATTTTGCGAATGTTGATTTTTCTTTTGTTATTCTTCTGCACCTTATCATAACTGCCACTAAATTAGTCTTGGTGCAATTTAGTGGTAGTGCAAAATGCCCATCCCTGGCCACCGTTTAGCAGTCACAAAACGCCAAGCCCATTTATAGCGGAAACTCTTTCTGCGTACGTTTGAATTATAAAATTTCGTATCAGTCTACGAAAATGAAGTATTATTAATTCTCTAACTGATATACATATCATACAAGATTTAGTCATAATTAAAAAAAATTGGATTGGGTACATACTTTGATAGCTCATTAAATTTAAGTGCAATGAAGTGCCTACGAATTCTCGTTGAATTTTGATGATTCTTTTCTCTAACGGTACTGCGTATTTTTTGCATGAAATATTGTGGATTTGCAGACATGCGCAGCACCTTCAAGGAAAAAATTATAAAAATTAACGGGATTGTCTAGCAATTTTAGACTTGCATTTTATTATATAATACTAAAATTTAATGGGCTCCAAAACTATCCCTTCGATTTTTTGCAGTTCCGATCAAACATTTTAAAATTCTGATGACAATTTGTCAAATTTTTCTAATTTTTATTATTAAAGGTGGTGGCTCTAGAGTCTAGACCAATAACAATGTTCTGTACGTTTGATTGTCAAAGCAAAGTATTGGGAAACTGGAAAACAAATAATGAATTCGTCTTGTTTGAGCTGACAGCTACATGGACACGGCGAAAGAAAAAAATAAAAACAAATCAGCTGATTTACCAACACCACCTTTAATAGAAACGCCTTGTTTTGAATAAAATTTGAAATTTTGGCTTACATGGTTTTTTGTTAGAAAGTAATGAAAACTGAAAAACGATTAATTAAATAGTCAAAACGTGTCAAAATGTTAAGGTACTATATTTTTTCCTAGGGCTGTAGGTGCAGTCAGCAAACCATTAAATACGCCACCAATCATAAATGTCTTATTAATAGGAATGAATAATGCAGTCATAACAAAATTAAAAGTTAAATATTCAATTACAAATACATATGAAGGCAAGTGCTGGCACCTGCGTGGAGTTGGGAGGAATTATCGCTACTCAGTGGCTTGGCCCCGCCTAATGGCAAAATGCATTAAACTTAATCCCCATAATTTGTATATAAATCAGTATCATAAATTTCGAATGAATCACAGAGCAATGTGACGTATGCGAACCGATAAAAATGCTGATGAAAGAGGAACGATAAGAGGTGTTTGTTGAAAAAAAGAAAACAAAAATAGTTGAACTGATTAAGGGGCAAATGAAATGAGTGAAATTATTTAGTAAATGGGTAGCTGCTACCTCATATCGGAAAGTAAACATTTGAACAGGCATTAAGAAACCTAATAAAAAGGTTGAGAAAAGGGTAGAAAACTTTAACAATACCTTAAAATATTCACAATACATAGGACGCCTTCGATTCTACTCTACTCTACTCTACTCTACTCTACTCTACTCGTTACTTTAGGGCTCTGCTGGCTTGACAAAAAATTTGCATGTGAAAGCAATAATAAATTTATCGAGCAAGATTCGTCCCTAGCGAGTATGGTCATACCGCATACTCTCATACTCTCTTTTCTGATATTAGGCAAGTCTTATTACACTGGGTTCCTGGCCATCGCGACATTGAGGGTAACTGTAGAGCCGATGAACTAGCGAGACTCGGCACCAAATCGACCGATGGGTACATAGACAATGACATAGGGATACCCTTACAAACATGTAAGCTACTCATCCTTGAAGAAATCGTAAGGAAAGCAAACGAAAGATGGCGTAATGAAGCCACCTGCAAAATCACCCGTCAACTGTGGCCGACTCTAAATGCTAAACGCAGTCTCTGCTAAGCCAAAATAAACACAGTCAGATCTCAGTCATAACGGGGAACTGCCTAATAGGTACACACGCCCAAAGGATGGGTGTGCAAACACATGACCTTCGTAGAAGTTGTCGGATTAGGATGAGGAAGAGACAATCTCTCACTTACTGTGCCACTGTAATGCTCTATCCAGGCGCAGGTTTACTATACTGGGTAAACAATTTTTTAATGAGTTGGAAGATCTCAGTTCTGCAGAAATCAGAGATGTTCTAAAATGTTTGAAAATCACATACTGGTTTTACGAGAGATAGGGACAAGCTCCCCACGTGGCATCACAATGGGCTATGAGCCTGAGTGTGTCCCACAGGACAACCGCTTCAACCTAACCTAACCTATTACATTGTGTTCAGACAGGGAAACCTTTGTTAGGCAACGCGTTAAACTCTTGGTAAAGAGGTCGAGTTTGGTAAGGAGAGGGGCCGTGCTCGGTCAACATGCATTGTGTTTTCGTTTTTCTCTCAATGCTATGGTTGACTATAGGCTAAGTACACAAACAAATACAAGACGCTCTTTTAGCCGTGTCTTAACGTAGTCTATAATACTCATTAAGTTTTTCCAAGCAAATGCCATTTTGGGTAGCACTTTTCCAGTGCTGCAAAGCATGATTATTTATACCAGTTACTTCAGCTATTCGCTAATCACTAACAGATGGCGAATCGAAGAGGCTATAATAATTTCGGTTACATTGAACAAAAATTTATAAGCGAATCAATACATTTTCACTTGGAATTCTTCTTGGATTGAAATAGAAGTGTATAATTACATACACGCCAAAATCAATAATTCTCCGAAATAAAAAGGTTCCGCCAATCGACTCCGGTGACAAAAAATAGTACACGAGTCTCGGTGTTCTGAAAGTGTACGTCGCAAGTTCACTTTCGAGAAGGTCAAAATTCCACTTCTTGCCAATAGGCAGAGGAAACCATAAGATCAGATAAAGAGAAGTAGAGAGAAAATATTTACGTGTAACGGCAATTTGAAAGTTTACTTCTGAATTTTACGGGTGGTCAAAGTTTTCACTTTTTTGAACATTCCTTTGGTAAATCGGCTTAAGAAACTATGCGGTCCTTACATTTTATTTGTATTTGATGTGCTCAGCAGTTCTATAGAAAACACAACGTGGCACATCTTTGCAAAACATTTTAACTCTATTTTAACCCGTTTGCGGAAAAGTGTCGTAAAAAAATATACAACTGAGGCTTAAAGCGGGTAAAAATGTACTACAAAAATATTTTTCAGAAAATTCTATACCTCTTAATACACTAAAGTCCAACATTTAACTTACAGGGTCCGGTACTTAGAGTGCAACCAATTAAAAATCCGATAAATTTAGTTTGGAAAAGTACTTTTGTTCAATTCAAAAATTCAATTAAAAAACGTGTGAAAATAATACAAAATTAAGAATCGATTTACTTTTGCTCGACATGACCACCTTTTGCATTGACTATGGCCTTGAAACGGTTCAGAAACGAATTGCAAGCTGCCCAAATGTGACTTGCCGGTATTTTGGCCCACTTGCGGACAATGACTTTTTTCTGCGCCTCGAGATTGATAAATCTTTTAGCTCGAACCTTGTTTTCCAAAATGGTCCAAAGAGAATAATCCATCGGATTCGCGTCTGGTGAATTTGAGAGCCATTGTGTGGACGTTATGAAGCTCGGTACGTTGTTTGTTAGCCATTCTTGGTTCACTCGAGCTTTGTGAGACGGTGCCGAGTCCTGTTGAAACGACCATGGTCTGCCACCGAAATGTTTGTCTGTCCACGGCTTCAAAGCAACCTCTAGAATACTTTCCCGATAATATTTCGCATTTACCTTGACGCCAGGCCCGATAGAAACGATTGGAGAGCGCCTATCTGCGGTTACAGCGGCCCAAATCATTACCTGCGGGTGCTGCCTCCTGGTGGCCGATCCATGACTTAAATTCTTGTACCAATTGCTCAATTGGAAAAATTTTCTCGTCAGAAAACACAATGTTCGGAAAGTGACCGCTTTCGGCCAAGCGAAGCAACACCTTCGCTCTCTCAAATCTAACTTGTTATTGCTTTGGTGTGAGATCATGCGCCTTTTGGATCTGGTAAGGCTTGACTTTCGGATCATTTTTCAGTATGCAGCGGATGCTACGGTGAGATATTTTCAGTTCTTACGCCATTTGATTGACACTTCGTCGGGAATTTCGCTCAAGTCGCTTCTTCACTTTTTAAACCATTTCACGTGACCTGCTGTTTTTTGATGACCACCTCCATGACGTTTCGTTATGCATCCTTTTTGGGTGTTTGGCCTAATCCTTCCTCCGATTTTCGGTGCGCTGGGTGTGTAGTTTTCATGTTTTCCCACAAATGGAGGGACATACAGTTTTACGCCGAATCCGAGCGGCAGATGGTTGTTTTATGCACAGGTTTTTTCATGGAAGAATTGTACCCGGAGGTTTGGCATGGTCTGCTGAGAGACGACCGCCATTTAGAAATAACTTTTTCTATCGCTTTGACGTTTCATGGACGGAAATTCGAACCTAACCTAAAGAACGAATTATTTGTGCTATTGAACTCCCTTTTTTTAGTTGGTATTTTAGTTTAGTTGGACATAAGTTTGTAATTGAGTTATATAATTTCAACATTCTTTAATTTTTGCTAATCGGTATGAAATCATGGTTTCTTGACTTTCTGAATAAAAAACAAAAACAAAACACCCTCGTACAAACCAAGCGGCACAGAAGGGCGTTAGAAAACTGCAAAAGCTGCTCTTTTCGGCACGATTTTCTCTGCTTTGGTGCAAGAAAAAAAATTGAGTTTGTTTTGACTGGATACACACACACACATACATACATATTTATATGCACATGCACATGCACTATACATACATACATATGATACTTATCGGGAGGCAGCAACAGTAGTTGTGTATACGAGTACATCGCCGTTGGGAGCAGTTTGATAATGTTGCTTCTATTTGTTTGCTTTGATATTTGTAAACCGCACATGCGTTTTGTTTTTTCTTTTGTTTTTTTTTTTTTTGGTTTTTTGTTTTTTGGAAATGTGACAAGCTTTTTACCACATTTTGCTCTTAACTATTGTCGTTACGCAATGCATGCCGCCTTCTATTTAATGTGGCAACCGTCCATCGTTTGCCTGCGAAAACTCACATTTTATTTTAATATTCACAATTTCCTTCATCTCCCTTTACGGCATTATCGCAACTTCGCTTTACGTGGTGACATTTATTTTGTTGCTGTGTGGTTTTGCTCCCAGTGGTTTGTGGTGTCTAAAATGCCACAACAGTCAGTTTAAATGTAAAACTGGATAAGGAAAGCGTAAAAACGTTTTATTTATTTATTTTATTTATTTGCATTTTTCGCAAAAATGCGGTCAGGCATAAAGTGTTTTCAATGACATATTTGCCAATTGAATTACAGAAAAAAACTTAAATTAGCACTTACAGAATGTTAGCTAAAATTAACAACCGCAGGGAAGTAACATTCGTATACTGGAGAAGGGACAAAGAGGGAGCGGGGTAGAAAGGTGTTTCTATAAATACATTAAGAGGCGCATTACTGCAGTTTTGAAGCATTATTTTATATTGAGTATTTTTTAAGAGCTCGATAGCTTAAAATGATAATACAAAACAGAAATATTGTCGGAATGATTTTTTGACGTGATAACGTCTTATAATTCGATTTAGCCGGCTGCACGCACGAAAAAATGTGTCGTTACCTTGCTCATTTGTCGTTACCTTGCTCATTTGTCGTTACCTTGCTCATTGCCGTTACCTTGAATGAACTGCAAGCGAAAGCGCGGAACGAACAAAGCAAACGAACGGCTACGTTCGACATCTTGCTCTCTCCTACTTAAGTGAGCGTATATATGTATGTATATGCGCATATGTAGCTATATAAATTCACATACATACTTGTATTTGCATATGCCTTCTTCCTGTGTGCATGGTAATGAACCAATTCTCTATTGAGAATAAACGATGATAGGAAAAATAGGAAATGAAAGGGAGTGTTTCAAGTGTAATGTGTCTTGAGAAAGTCAAATTGATGGTGATGCCTCTAAGTGTTGTTGACTTATTAACGTCTGATGCACAATGGAAATTGAAGATATCTTTCATGAATTTGATAAATGTTTCGTCTTTTTCACGTTTGTGTAAATGTAACTTGACCTATTCCATTGCAGTTCCATTTACCTCCTCCTCTATATCCATACAAAATATCTATCAAACAAATAAAATTAAAATTCTGTTTTGAAAATTGCAACCATTCCATCAATATTTTCTTATGATGTTGTCACGTTAAACTATCGTCAGTAAACCGACTTTACGGACAACCTCTTTTTATTATAAGCTGGTAGATAATTTCTTGGTATTTATTTTTTGAATATGGTATCCGATATACCTATATCTGCCGCGCCTAGGAGTTGCATGGTACATTCGATCGGCCCAATAAATCAATTGTTAGGCGCGCTGAATGGCAAGTTGCGCCGTCTGTTGGAATCAAAAGTCATTGATGTATAGTTGATACATTTTTTGGAAAATAACGTGGAAGATAGCTACATACATTCGTTAGAACTACACATGAAATACATTTGGAAAACTCTCTATGAATATAGCAGCAGTAGACTCCCGCACAAACTTACCAAAAAACATGTTTTGGTTCAAACAACTCAATGACTTAGTTATGGAGTTCGGCCTAAAGCTTGAAGAAAATACAGGTCAGTCCATAAGTTCGTGCTTTTTTAAAGGTGGTTTTCAAATTAATAAAAAAGATGCTTCAAGTATTTATTAATCAATAATATATTTTCCTTCATTATTTACAATGTCTTCAAAACGAAGAGGCAAATTTTTAATTCCCTGCTCAAAAAATTGTTTGTCCTTGGAGCCAAAATACGTTTCGATATCCCCTTTTATAGCTTCTTTTGAGGAGTAGTTCTTGTTACTCATATGGGATTGAAGTCCACGGGAAAGGCAATAATCACAAGGTGCAATATCCGGAGAGTATGGTGGATGCGGCATTAGCTCCCATCCGAGCTGGTTCAGCTTGCCTAATGTTTGCCTTGCGGTATGAGGTCTTGCGTTGTCGTGGTGAAACAAAACTTTGCGTCTATTCACTAAAGACGGTCGATTTTTGTTAAGTGCCTCATTCAGGTTTGATAGCTGATGGGAATAATACTCAGCAGTTATCGTCTGGATTGGTTCCAGAAGTTCATAATAAACAATACCGGCCATATCCCACCAAATAGACAGGATAATTTTCTCTAGGGGTCGGTTCTGGTGTTTCATCTTTATCTAACCATGGGCGTTTGCGAACAGGATTATTGTAAAGGACCCATTTTTCATCACCAGTAACAATACGGTTCAAAAAACTTTCATTTTCAAGCCGTTGCAGCAGCTGAGAGCACACATTCACTCTCTGCTGAAGGTTGGCGACGGAAAATCTATGGGAACCCATTTCCCACCTTTAAAACCTTTCCCAACTGAACCAGGTGCCTGTAAGCTGTGAACTGTTCCATGCGATGAATTTAACCTCTGTCAAATTTGGCTCAGCTTCCACAAATTCGAGCAAGGCGTCGGAGTTAAAGACTTCAGAACGACCAGCGCGCGGGGCAGCCTCCACGTCGCAGTTACCACTTCGGAATTTTGTAAACTACTTTTGCGCAGTCTTTGCATTCACGGTATCCTCTCCGTGAACAGTGTTTATTTCTGCAGCAGCAGGAAAAAAAATACAAAATATGCCCCTTATACGCGTTCGAAGATTCCATTTTAATGCACAATATATCAAAGAAAATATAAATAGTTTCGTTATATTCCGCGAACAATTTTGTGTATGCAAAAATCGTACAAAAGTGAAATTATGTGTAAAATATGCACGAACTTATGGACTGACCTGATATTTCAAAGGTAAGCTAATTAGTAGACCTTTATTCGGCTCTGAGCGAATTTGACAGAATCAGCTGATGGGCTGACGTCACTTGTGGTAACGAAGCAGTTTACGGAACAACTAAGATTGTGTTAGTGATATACGAAAACAATTAACCAATGCCGCTTCGTTGCCGTCTGAACAACGACTGATTGGACGAGTGTGTCAATAAGTGTTTGGGCTAGGGTGCAGATTTCTCGTGGCAATAAGATTGTGTTAGTGATATATAAAAACAAATCAACACAACCTTCGCTCATGCTGCTTCGTTGCTATCTCAGTGTGTTAATACATTTGATAAGATCGTGCACTCACATAGCTAAATAGCAAACCTGGTAGTCTATTATCCTTTTATTGAATATCATAAAAAATATTTGCGTGTCTCTTTAAACGAAGAAAATGAAGGCTTACTCAAAACACAAAAAGAAAAAAAGAGTATGTGGTAAGAATTATGACCCGACCTGTATTTGATATATGTGTTAGAACTCGTATTATTTAACGACTTTAAACCATTAAACCAAAAAGTAGCTCACCAAAATACTTAGAGTTAATGCATAGTAAATAAAAAGTTATAAATCAAAAACATAGTTTCTAAAATATCTTAAATTTATATTAATTTATTGCAGTTGCTCGCACCTAAAAATATCGCAAACCAGATGTAAAATCCCTATGAATATATGTATGTAACATGCGCATGTATTGCAACATTGGAATAGTCTGCCTTATAAAATAACAACGAACAGTAGGGCACACAACAAAAAATTATGGATATAAGTAAGGAAGCAAGTTTCAACCTGAGTCCCCCGTCCTTCATTTACTACACGGCGCCCACTCCGAACTCCATGAATGTGTCTCAATCGGTTTTGGACCAACGAGCGCTGGGTAAACCAAACTTTTCGGCGTTACTTGCCACAGCCACAGATGCATCTACTCAAACGGAGCAAATGACCAACTCATCGGCTAATGAATTCGCACATTTCTATGATCTGATGCTATCCTGGCAAGGCATTTGTTTGGTCACGATCTTCTGTGGGCTGATCGTGATCACGGTGTTGGGCAACACGTTGGTCATCATGGCCATAATAACTACGCGTCGCCTGCGCACTGTGACGAATTGCTTCGTGATGAGCTTAGCAGTGGCTGATTTCCTGGTGGGAATATTTGTGATGCCGCCAGCGGTAGCCGTATATTTAGTGGGTAAGTGAAAGAAGTAAATGAAGCTTCTACCTACAAACATATTTTGAATTTTGGATGTCTTTTGAATATCTGGTTATTAATCGAATTATGTAGTTTTTGAAAATATTTTTAGAAAATTTTGATACTTCATTTTATATTAAACTCAATCTTTTTATTTAATTTACAATAAGCGACACACCGATTGAATATCAGCAAGTTTAACAATTTCAACTACTTTCCGTCTCTTTCTGTTTTTTAAATGCACATTTTTTTTGTATAAAAGTATAGCTTATTTTCCAACAATAGCCATAAAAATAAAATTTTCAAATTTGATGCAAAAATTACAAAAATTTCACACATTTTTCAACCCAATTCCACTGTTTGTAGTTAGCATATTTACTTATATTTAGAAGATAGATTTTTGGTATACAGTTTGAAGTTCCTAAAAAATTCCACGCATTTTTATAATTTTTCTTCCAAAAAATTGTCTCCATATAACGAAGGGAGGTAGGTAGGTTTGGCAGCCGCATCGCACGTAGAGACAACGATGCCACTGAGACCACGGAATGAGTCCGTTGTGAGCCGCGGGGGCTGGGCTACATTTCCCTCTCCATATTGAACCATCCTGAGCTTTTGACAAAGCGAAAAAGGTTGTTGATACCTAAAGGGTATAGATTATCTATATTCGTTAAGAAGTAGGATTTTAAACATCGGTTTCTGCTTCTGGCTAGAGCCGGGCATGTGCAAAAAAGGTGTTGAATTGTTTCCAATTCCTCCTCATTTCTGCAGCTACGACAGAAATCATGTGTGTAAACGCATAATCTCCTTGCATGATTTCCTATGAGACAATGTCCTGTGAGGGCCCCTACTATGGTCCTGATTTGAAGTCTACTCAGTTTTATAATACTCTTGGACAGACGTAAATTTAGCCTTGGCCATGTTTGCCTAGCAATTTCGCAGGTGTTAGCGCTAATCCATCTCTGATTTGCAGAATTGATTAGTGCGTCCTTAATGAGAAGCTTACAAGTTGCGAGAGGTATCTCCATAAAATTACTTATGTCTGGCATACAGGTACCTTCTCTTGCAAGTTGGTCTGCCCTACAGTTCCCTGGTATATCTCTGTGGCCTGGGACCCAGCATAAGATTACACGATATTGTTTGGCCATCTCATTTAGAGATTGGCGACAACGTAAGACACTCCTTGATGTTGTTTGGAATGCATCCAGGGCTCGTAGTGCAGCTTGGCTGTCTGATAGAATGCAGATATCCGTTGATGATATTCTGTTTATCTTTAACCATTTTAAGGCTTCATGAATAGCGCTTGAAAAACGCTACAGTGATCCGGTAATTTAAAGGATTCACTAATAGAAAGCTCTTCGCAAAATAACCCTGATCCTACACCGGTGTCCATTTTGGATCCGACCGTGTAGATCTTAACGGGTGTGTTGGGTGTTGGATCTTCTTCAAGCCATTCCAGTCTAGAAGGGATTTTCATTAGGAAATTCCTTTCGAAGCCGAGAATGGGAGGGTGATAATCACAGTCACTGGGTATATCCGTGTAGGAGTCTAAAATGGTTGAATGTCCATGTGTGACAGTTCTCCATTGTGAGCTCGCTTTGAGCCTTAAAGCGGAGCAGGCCGCTGAGTATTTGTAGAAAGATCTAGGGGTGGCAGATGTAGCATGATTTTCAAAGCCATGGATGGCGTGGTTTTCGTGGCGCCACATATTGCTAGTTCCGCTGATCTCTGCACCTTATTCAATAAATTATAATAGGTTTTTTTCTGCATAGCACACCACCATATAACGAATATACGAACATTTTTTTTATATGCTGAAAATGCACAGCACCGTCAAAGGAAATTTTTTTTCAGAAAGCAAATCAAAGTAGTCAAAATTGGTCAAAATGCCATTGCATCGTCTTTCTTCGGGTATACAAAACACCATCACATATATAATTACATGGAACTTAAGACAGAAGCCAACGATAGTACTACCAATACGAAATACATATATTTTTCTGAAACGATGTACCCTCGAAATTTAAATTGGAAAGCCGCTTCTCTACTTGATCACAATAGTTCAGGGCGCGAACGGTATTTGAAGACAATTTCTCAGTAAAACTAATTAGCTTTTCATAAAACGAACAAAATGAAAATGAACAACATTAACTTATTATACTCGTATACTCGGCCGCCGTAGCCGAATGGCTTGGTGCGTGACTACCATTCGGAATTCACAGAGAGAACGTTAGTTCGAATTGTAGGTGAAACACCAAAATTAAGAAATCATTTTTTTAATGCCGGTCGCCCCTCGACAGGCAATGGCAAACCTCCGAGTGTATTCCTGCCTTCCAACATCAAGACGCACACCAAAAATAGGAGGAGGAGCTCGGCCAAACACCCAAAAAAGGTGTACGCGCCAATTATATAAATATTTACAAAATCATTCTACAAAATTTCTATTAGCTGCAATAATCTCCTCGATCCGAGTGCGCAAACGATTGCCTGCCCGAATCAAATGCTCCTTATTCATAATGACTATAACGGCATTAATTGTAGCCTTCAGAGAAGAAATGGTCCTATGAGGATGCTTATTGGTTTCACGCACAATTGTTTTCATTCTTCATACATAGTAATCCAGATGATTAAAGTCTGGGGCGTTAGGCTGCCATAAGTTCAGTGTTAAGTGGTCATGTAAATTTCCCACCATCTTGTGTCGTCATCGCTTTGTGTGAAGGAGCAAAGTCTTGGTGAAAGATGTATGTTCCGTCACCACTTACACTACCAATCCAGGGTTTCTCAACTGTCACTAGAACCTTGCTATATTCAGCAGAATCTACTCGAAATCCTTGAGTAAAGTTGGATGCTCGCATGAAAATAACAGTGGCTGGAAACTTCGTGTGCATGACAACAGGAACATCTTTTGATCGAAAAATAGCCATCTGCCATTTCTGCAGTTGGTTTTTTGGTTTTAGTATTTTTCTTTCTTTTTTTGTCAGAAAAACACCATAAAATCTCACGCGCTTCGGGGTGCTTAATTTTGTTTAGAAGCCATTTTCATCGGATAACTCGCTGTTCTCGTGTTTGCTCCGACATAAACTGTCTTCTGCGCATAACGTAGGATTTAAGCGTAGATCTTCATGGACAACGCGACGGATAAGAGAAACATTAAGTTGCCACGCGAGGCCCTCATCGATTTCGAAGGGTCCTCGGCAATGATCGCTTGGACTTGGGGAATAAATTGTACATATCGGACAGTGTCAGTGGACATTGCCCGTGTTTTTTGTGCTTTGCAACAAAATCTGCACTGTCGTCTGAAGATTCCAATTCACGGCGAACCTTATAAACAAATAAACGGGCGCACTTAAGAAAATTTGAGATCTGTAAATCGGTGTGATTCGCTCATCTTGCGACGATAACTGCATTTCTCTTAAATTTTTTAGTTCAGCTGTAGTTCTCCATGGCTTACCTGATGCTTTTCGGAAATTATAGCCACAAATATGCATGTCCTCAACTACCGTATGCACCCTGTACATTATTTCTACCAGCATACTAAATTCTTTCTGGTTGAATATCAACCGATTAAGTAGCCTTAGAGCTGTATAATTTAGTTTCTATAGCCTAATGTTGAAGTGAATGTAAGCAATAAAGAATAATAGTCACTTTTGCCAATTTATCACATTAATTATCACATCATGAAAAAGCAAGAAATCATTGATAAATGTGTGCATGCATGTATGTACATCTGTGCTCATAATAATAGCAGCACGACATATTGCGAAGATTTGACAACTTTTTTTATTTATTTTTTATATTAGAACTAAAAGCATATAACTGAAACTTCAAAGATTTAAAAAAATTCAATAAATTTTCATCAAAATTTCAAAGCTTTTAATCAGAAATTTTAGAAAAATTTCAAATTGGAACTCAGTGCAAATTTTTACCATTTTTTTATTTATTTTTTAATATGGTTTATATGACAGCAAAAACCATCAAACTCAAACTGTCAAATGTTCTATAAAAATTACAAGAAAAAAAAAAAACAAATTAAAAAATGTTCTTCAACGCTTCAAACTTTTTAATCAGAATTTTCAGAAAAATTTCGAGTACGTCGTTTTATAGCGCGTTGGAATTTGTTTTAATATGTTATTTTTATTTAATATAGTTTATTCTACAACAAACTTAAACTGTCAAACATTCTAAATAAATTAAAAACAACAACAAATTTTCTTCGAAACTCAAAACTTTTGAATCAGAATATTTAGAAAAATTTCGATTATGGAGTCTTATGGTCCATTGGTTTTCGGTATAAAACTGCGTAAGTTTAAATTTTTGCATACAAAAAATGTCGAGTATTCGTTATATGGAGAAAACGCACAGAACTGCCAGAAAAAAGGCTTATCAAAAACAAACGCGAATTTTGAGCCAATTTCAGCTGGTACAGTAATATTTAAAAACTAAATAGGATACACAACAGTGGCCTCGGTAGTCTAGCGTAAATACACTAGCCTGCCATCCCAAAGGTTGTGGGTTCGAATCCCAGGTAAAGTACGGTCCTCGCACTTTTCCAAACTTACCTACTTTCCTAGTTTCTATAAAAAAAGTGCGTGTAGCGTAGTACACATAACAGAAGTAAAAATTTCTAGGCAGAAAGAAAGAGGGAGAGACCCGAGAGAGAGTGAGACAGAGAGAGAGAAAGAAAGAATATATATCTAAATAAATTCACAACATTTGCAGAGAATACAAATAGGCAAAATTTACAAAAAACGGAGAAGGCTCGACCGGTGTAGGTAAACGCCGGACACAAACCGTGGCAACAAAGTGCACTACTCCAAGCGTTCATCACCCGCACACACGCAGCGATTCCAGGACCGCAGCAACGGCACAAATTACCGCAAGGCAATAACAATAAATCCAACGCCGGCATTGATAGCACTTTATAGTACGCACAAGCCCTAGCCAGGAAAGTAAGCAGAAAAAAAAACGCCAAAAAAATTGGGACCAAAAAACGACCCAAACAGTAGGCACCAAGGAAATATAACGCCAAACAGTAGGCACCAAAAATATATTTCCTACAAGTTTGCACCAACAAACAAGCGCCAAAAAGTAGGCAGTGTTATTTCTCACTAGAAATTAGTAAGCACAAAGAAAAACTCAGGGAAAATAGTCTAAAGTGTGTCTCAGATATATATAAGGTATAGCTCTCACTCTCTCCTTTTACTCTACGTTATATCTATTTTCTCTCTCGTGGAACGAAAATGCCCAAAACGTTGCATGACCTTGAAATTTTATTCTCCATTCTCGCTCGTCCATCGACGCCTAAGAAGTTTCACTTAAAAATAAAACAAAAATTAACTCCTCAACCCCAACAACCTTATCCTTCCAATCCTTACTCCCACACAAAAAGTCAGCGCATTACTTGCATTGTGGCTGCTAAAACAAGCAAAAAAAATATAGAAAAAAACACAGTTACACATTGCCTCAGTGGCGCCAGCAATAGCGAAGTCCTCATCTGTGTGATCCTTTTGCCAGAAAAATTTGACACACAGATGGCGCTTCCAGAAGTAAGAAGGCGTTGTTCCTAAGCAACGACAGGTGGACATTCCCACTACTTAGAACTGGTAGCGGCAGGCTAATCACCTACCCTGTCAGAAGGCAAATAGATTAACGAAACTAACGCAATACTGAGTCTTGTCGAGGCCCTGCGCTGCCGAGTAGAGTGAACAAGGAAAAAAGGGAGGATACAAGGAACTGAATACCCATGGTTTTTGGAAAACGATGACTAAAAATTTACAAACTTTGCTTGACATTTGTTGAATATTTGTAAATTTTTTACAAAGTTTGATCCTTTAGTTATTTTATATAAAAATAAAAAAAATAAAAAATTATCAGAACTTTGCTTATATAAAAATATAAAAAAAAATTATCAGAACTTTGCAATTCGCCTCGCTGCTATTATTTTGAGCACAGCTGTCCACGTAAAGAAATCAAAATTTTTACTTTTGCGAATACCAAAATGCGGTACTATTAATATTTTCTTGTGGAAACATTTAAATAGCCACATACTAGGTTCTCACACACGCGTGCATACATACACACACACATATTATGCACAAATATTGTAGAGAGCATTCTGAAACCATCAAAAAGTATTAAACAGCTTGGCGACGCTATTCAGATACGCACGAGTATTTCACAAGCTTTTGTGCGGTGGTCAGCAAGCGTCTCCTTGGCATTAAATTCCATATGGACCGCATACATTAAAACGGCATGACTGGAGAAATTTAACCACAAATAAAATGTGGTTTAAGTAAATTATTACGATTATTCTTACATTTGTCATATTTCCTTATGACATATACATATACTGACCTACATACACATGCGCACACACGTACTCATGCATGAAAAGTTTCTAGGGCAAATAAAATATTACGATATTTTTATAACCAAATCATAACAGTGTGAGGTGCGATTTATTGATTTTCATTTACTTGACTAGTATTCGGTTAGTCCTGCATTCGAAATCTATAAAACATCAAATGACATACTTATGTAGACTTATCCTTACCCTTCGGGTTCCTTTTCAAACCATCCGGTAGCTTTAATATCCGTGCAAAGCTTCGTTAGTTTTAGATGCGCTATGTCCGCTACATCAATTAAAAATGGCATGTCAAGAGTGCGGAACCTCCTTGTCGCTAAGCTTTCACACTCACATAAAAGGTGTCTGACTGTTTCCTCTTCTTCTGTATTAAGACATCTTCTACAGAAAACGAAGTATGGGGTCCTAACCTTCCAGCATGGCTGCCTATTAAACAGTGACCAGTTAATACCCATATCATTTTTCTTATAACTTCTCTGTTAAATCTTAACAAGCTTTTTGATCGACCGCTGTTCCATTTCGACCATGACTGTCTGCTTAGTTCGCATTATGAGAGGTTTTGTCAACTTGTATTTACCGTATTGATGGATGCCCTATCTATCAGTAGTTTACAAGTGGCTATAGGCATGTGTAGCAGCGTCTTATCCACTTGGAGGTCGAGCGTTGTACCGGTTCGAGCAAGTTCATCTGCCTGTTCCCTTCTATATTCCTGTGGCCTGGCACCCAAATAAGGTGTACTTTGTAGTGTTTTGAAACGTCATTTAGAAGTCTATAACATTCTATGACTGTTTTCGACGATTGTGTTTTAGATTCTGGCGCTTTTATTGCAGCTTGACTGTCCGAGTATATGAAGACTTCATTTGTGGATAATACTCTCGTTTTTATTACCGTAAGCCCTCTTTTATGGCAGTGGCTTCCGCCTGAAATACACTGCAATGATCAGGTAGGTGAAAAGATTGGCTAACTCTGGTTGGGTACATCAAGGCTCTCAGTAATAAGATTCATTATAAGCCTAAGTGTTTTCTTCTCGGACAGAAGAGGTGTGAATTACGAGTTCTAATTACACGCACACTTCAGAGGTTCGACATGTGGTCACCATGGGCACTATCAACGATCCACTGTGTAGTGTACCGTGCCGTACCTCATCCACTGTGTACCTCTTGTTGGCGGAGCATTTTCTCTGCCACTGCCCGACTTTTTCCTGGTTTAAGTGCACAATTTTTGGATCGAATATATTAAGAATAGACAAGCTGGGAAGTTTGCTGAGTAGTAATGAATACTGCCGTATCCGAATGGGTTGGTGTGTGACTACCATTCGGAAGTACGTAGGCCGAATATAAGAAACACCAAAATGATAGAAAAAGTGTGCGCCACAAATTGAAGGAGGAGCTCGACCAAACCACCAAAAGGATGTAAATTTAGAGGCATCGGATTTCAAATTGAAATAAAACAACCAAAATTTAAATTGCTTGGGAAATATTTATTATTTTTATGTAGAACCATTCATGCCATTTATTTTTTCAAGGATAATCCCTTTCTAATATTGGCCGCAACTGTCAAGGACTTCGGTCAGTGTCTCGTGAATAACTTTGGTAATCGAAGTTGTCTTTTCCACAAAGCAGTGACACTTTACATACCCCCACCAATAAAAGTCCAAGGGTGTGATATCACACGATCTTGGTGGCCAATCTACTGGTCCAAGATGAGAGATAAATAGCTCACCGAAACGACGACGAAGTAGAGTAAATCCATTGTTTCACGAGGAATGGTCTGGAGATCACGGTCTTCAATTTCTGGCATTAAAATATCGTTTATCATGGCGCGATAGCGTTTGCCATTCACTGTTTGAATTCACCTCTTTGAAGAAATATGGGCCGATGATTCCTCCAGCCCATCGACCCCATCAAACGGTTGTTTTCAGTGGATGTAGCCATTGCATTGTTTAGCCATTGGTTGGTTTTTGAATGTCTTCTGGTTGCTCTTCAGCCCAAATATGAATATTTTTTCTATTGACATAGCCGTTAAACCGAAAAAGGGACTAATCGTGCGCGCGATGAACACTTTTCACAGGACGCCGATTTTCGTAATACAGTTGTACGATTGGTAAACGTTGTTGTTGGTCGTAAGTCTTTACATGATGAAATGCCAGTGAATACTGAAAAAAATAATGTATTTTGTTTGACAGTAGTTACGCCTGACCTTTCAAAATAACCCTATTGGAAAAGGAACTGCCAATCTGATCACCTTTTATATTATATATAATGAATACACACCCTATCTGTACCTGCCCACAATTTTAAGTCCTATCCCTTGGTCTTAAGTGCAATGGGCAGTACTGCCTGAATGCTTGGATATATTTCCGGCCATCCACAATTTCATTTCTCAGCCGAGAGAGATGAACATAATTAGTCATTAGATGGTTGATGGTTGGTATTATTACAGGGCACAACCCATGGGGTCAGCATATGACCACCACTGGAATCATTGAGAACCCAATGTGCCTGTCGTGCTTGGAGGAGGCGGATAGTATTAAGCATTGTGGGGGTCCCGCCTTTGCTAGAGCAATTCTACGAGTGTGGGTTCCGATGTCTTGAGAATGAGCAATATTCGTTCTCTAAAACTGGAGGATATTTACAGATTTACCAAAGAATCTGGAAAGTTCTCACAGGACTAACTATCTCTGCCTCTGTCTCTATTCTTTCTAATCTCTTTCTCTGATACTTTTCTCCTTTCCTCCTTTACTATCTACCCTCTTTTCATAGCTCTAACTACAATGGGCTTTTTAGCCTGAGTATTTTACGAGCCACCAAATCTCTTGGTGCAATACAGTATCATACAGAAGACAAGGCGGTAGTGAATTAAGATAACACTACTGCAAGCTCTCCGCTGCCTCCTTTACTTTGGACCACATATAAACATAGTGGGAGTAATTGAGACTATCGACGGTGTATAGCCTTCATACGCCTACAGGAGAGGAACCTGGACGCGGGTACCTGTTGTTTCTTCGGACAATAACGCGGCTCTACCCAGTAGTTATACTTTTGTGGTCCCAGGGTAGGACTAGCCGAGGGGGAGGATTGTTATAGTATTAGTGGGAGCGTGCCCCACATACCATTGGTGTGACGGCGCCCTTGAGATGTTTCTGACATTTTGATTTCAACCTCCTTAAAAAAAAAAGAAAAAAAATCTCTTGGTGCTTCTTGGCTCGACCAATTCAAATTTCAGACAGTTTTCCAAGTTGTCCGTAAGTTTACTTCGATTCTCTATGCTTTCGGTCCTTATCGCCTCGGTTTATTATCACTTTTTAAATACATCCTAGCACCATTCGGTATTCATCGCTTTTAACCGCTTCTTTCTTGTTGAATGCGTCATAAAATACACTTTTATATTTTTCAGGCTCTTGGCGCCTTGGCTGGATCCTTTGTGACATTTGGATATCCCTCGACATATTGCTTTGCACCGCGTCCATACTCAGCCTGTGCGCCATCAGCATAGACAGGTGAGTCGGCCCATTTGCACATTTGATCAACAATTCAATTCAGTCGCTGAATGCAATAATTCGTAACATTTGTTTGCTGAGTGCACCAACAGTGGCTCTAATTAATTTGTGCTTTCTTCGCAGGTATCTGGCTGTAACAAAACCACTAAAGTACTCACACCAGCGTCGTTCAAAACGCCTGGCCCTGTTGATGATTCTTATTGTCTGGCTTTTGGCATTGGCTATCACCTGCCCGCCAATGCTCGGCTGGTAAGTTATTGGCAGTTGGTGCGCTCGAGTATATTGTAAAAATTCATTAGGTAGACGAGTGCACGCGTAGCATGCATGCATATGTAGTAGTAGTACCTGTGTTTGGTGGCGGTGGAAAATGATTGGGAACGCATCAATGAAATTGCCAATTACGCCTGCCTTTCAGCCAAATTGAAAACTAATTTCTGATATTCGTGTAATTTTTTCATTTCGCCACAGGTATGAGCCAGGGCGACGTGACCGAGACGAATGCCGTTACAATCAAAATAAAGGATACGTTATCTACTCCGCCAGTGGCTCTTTCTTCCTGCCAATGATTGTGATGATTTATGTGTATGTGCGTATCTCCTGCGTCATCGCGTCGAGGCATGACAAGATGACCCACACCAGCGTGCACAGTAAGGTAAACCAATAAACAAATTGACCGCATAAAAAACAACTCATAATTAATTTCAATATTGCAATATTGTAATTGAAGACAAATGAATGCAGTAGAACTTTGCAAACGGAATGTATTCCGAAAATTTTGCATTTTCGTGCCTGTCCAGCAAGGCATATTGAGCTGGTAGTAGCAGTAGAGCTAAAACAACAAAAGCAATGTATTTTGCTGTTGTTGTTGTAGCAGAATAAACGCCCCCCACACATATACGGGGAATGATGCTGATGTGGCAGTCCTTGGTCGGATATAAATCCGGGTCGCTCCGGTTACGTATAACCGACTCTCGTGAGAACGCAATGCATTTTCTGTTTACTTTTGTTCCCTAGAATGTGAAAGGGTATAAATAAAATGTGACAATTTAGAGACCAAGTCAAAATCAGAGAAAAAATCAAATCAGCTGCTCTGCTGATCTGCTGGTATTACCTGGTCAATGTACTTTCCTTTCTACTTTTTTATTTAACTCCATATGATATTAATTTTTTTCGGACTTTGAATATACAGGGTGTCTGGCAGCAGAATTAGGAATTAAAAGCTAAATTAAAAAATAATCACCAAAAACAAAAGTTTATTTTAAAAACTATTACAAAGAAGACAAGTGCGGACTTAACATTGTTTTTAATTATTGTCTCTAAAGAGAAAGATGTGATTGCATCGCGTTCAAGTCCGTAAGAAGAAGTAGGCCTGGACCGGACATACGCTTAGAAAATCAGCGCAAAAAATACCAACGATGGCCTTAGAGTAGAACACTCAAGGTTACAGTCGCAGAGAACGACGCAAAGGATCCTGGTGACGCAGCCTTCACGAGGAATTATTCAGCAAAATGTCGCCTGGAGGCAAGCTAAACAAACAAGCAACGATAGAAGAAAGTGGAAATCATTGACTTTGTCACTGTGCGCCTCATAATCGGCGCTTAAGCAAACAATAATTTCTTCTAAATGTGCACCATTACGTCGGATACACTCCTGAAACCTGGAATCTGGGCTCCATGCTCCATGCCATTTGCTGGAGAAGGGATGCTGGGATGTTATTAACCTCGCAAACTATATTTTCTTTTAGTGCTCAGATGGTCGCCGGGTTTGTTTCATACACTTTAGTTTTGAAGTACCCCCACAAAAAGGTTCATAGGAGTAAGATCGGTCGACCTGCGTTTGTTAGGGAAGGCTATCAGTATCGCCTTGATCTCCCTGGTCGTGTACGGCGTGTATGTGAGCTGACGGAAGGATGTTCTCTTATTATTAATGGAAAATAATAATTCAACATGCGCCGATAATAGACACCGAGTCCACAGAAATTGCTTGTTCTAGATGATTTTCAAAAATATGATTCAATTATTCCACTGCTTGACGATGCACACTGAATCCCCACTCCGTCACTTTGGGATTGGGAACTGGCTGTTGATGTTTGATGGTTTAATGTGGGTTCGGTCCTTTATACAGTCGTTTCTTTCTCGTGCTAACAAGCGCCAGTTGTGTGCATCAAATGAAGCCAAGTTTTTCTCCACCTGATATTTTCAACGCAGAGGAGGTCTTCCTCTTCTGCTACCACCAGAGAATCTTTCTTCCGCAGAATTTTTCTCTCAAGCACTCCAATTCACATCTCATCGGATATTGTTATCGTCCAAGCTTCTGCACCACACGTTAGGACGGAAATGACGAGCAATAACGAGACTTATAACGAAAATTTTGCTTATTTGCACTTCCATTTAAATGAAAACCCTACAAAACCTTTCCAACATTGTCTCGCTCCAACAAAATGTCACAAATTTTAAGGATTAGACTTAAGTGCTTCAATTTTGAAGGAGTCTAAGGTCTAAGATCTTTTCTCGATATTTCAAGTTGCACTTGCAGCGACAAGTTCAATATTTTCATTTGTTCTCGACGTCCGACTGGGCTTCGGCCTTGGGCTGTTTCCTCGGAGCCTTCGCACCCATGACCTAATCAAATATTCACTTGGGTCATCAATTAAAGTCTAACACACGCAACATTGGCCTTGAAATTGGCTTCGATTGCGAAAGCAGGTTGTTCAACTGTCCACTGCGACCTCGTATCGAAATAATCCGCACGCATAACTATGCTAACGCGATCCCTTCACAGCTCGTATGCACAGCGGTTAGGGAGAAGCTTTACATTTAAAACCTAATTCTGCCACCGGACACCCTGTATATATGAACATATATTTTTATAATATACTAATGTTTTTTTTTACCTTTTCTCTTGCAGCGCTATCGACGCTACACAACCACCGATTCCAACAATTATGCGGAACATCATTTCTTTGAGCTGGCGTGCGAGAACAACACCAGCGCGCGTAGATTCTCTAATCAAACTATCGTCAATGAGCTGCACGAAGTCGTAATGCCAGATGTGGAGAACGGTCGGCCGCTTCTCAGTGTAGCGGCAGCGAATGGTGGTGGCAAAGGCAATATTTGCAATTTGACACGACCAGTGTCATGGAAATCGCAACCAGCTACTATGTATAAATTTTCTTCCAATGCCAAGCGTCACCAATACGCCCGTTCATGTCCGCCTGGCTCGATAGCACAACTCCAGGCGCGCGGTTCGCAACCACAACAGCAACAACTAAAATCATTGGCCAATTGTATAATTTCGCTGCGAAAGGAGCACAAAACTACACAGACATTGAGCATTGTGGTGGGCGGTTTCATCGCTTGTTGGCTGCCATTCTTCATTTACTACCTGAGTACGCCGTTTCTGGAGCAACATCAGGTCAGCCGGACCCTAACCAATGTGCTCACCTGGCTGGGTTGGCTCAACAGCGCTATAAATCCTTTCATTTATGCATTTTACAGCATCGATTTCCGTGTGGCTTTCTGGCGACTCATCTGCCGACGTTTCTGTAGCAATACCCTGCGACCGCGAACGCCTACAACCACAACATCAACGCGGCTGTAGTCATCGTGTACCTTGAAAATGTAGCACACGAGCGCAAATAGAAAAAGAGGTGCATCGGTAGCTGAGCTCAGATGTGCACTCGTGCACACACACTTGCATACGTGAAGCTTTGCGCGGTCATTAGCGTAGAAATGAATCGAACATAACTTAATCTCCACCTGCAAATGCAGGATGTATGTATGTATGTGTTTACATAGATGTAGATGTTTGAATATGCTCTTATATTAGTGTCTGTGAGTTGGAAACTTTGCGCCTACAAACAAGAGAGACTTTGCACTCAGTAATAAATCTGGTGCACCAACTTTTTATTTTTCTTGCTTTGCATTTAAATATCGAATTTTAATATTAGCTCAATTTTTAAGTATTGCCCTATGAATTTACTTACACGCATACATACATAGACATTCATAAGTATGTATATAGAAAGCATTTTTATGAATGAACTTGCTTTGCTCGTGCATACATAATATTTAACACTGTATAATAAGGAAATATGTGTGAATCGTTCTTAAAAGTAATTAAACTTAATAAATACTGTGTATTTACATCGATCAAAGGCAGAAATTTGTATAAACAATATTAAGTATAAGTATATATGTATTGTTTGTCAAGGCGTGAGGCCAATGTATATTATAATAATTAATATATTTATCTCTAGTATTTACGTATTTATAACCAAAGCCCCAAAGCAAAATAAAAGTATATTTAATCCCACAAGCAAGAAATGATTGAATTTATTTGAAAAACGGAAAGCGGTTACTTAAAGACATATACAGGGTATCTGGCGGCAGAACTAGATTTTAAAATCTAAATTAAATTACCTTGATTCGTGTGCAACGCCTCGTCGTAGATTTTGTTCACATTAGAATATTCGACGTTTAGGTGATGCCCTAAGTTAAGATTTGATTCGTTCATGGGTGTGAAGACTCTGGGTAACAAGTTCCGTAACAAACAGCCCACGGCCGGGTCCAACCGGACATCGAGATCAAAAGAAAATATTGAGCTCATGATTACAGGTTCGCATGATCCTAAACCCTTACAATTTGTGAGATTTTGTTGGAGCGACTTCGTACGGTAAACATTTGATTTTGGACCGATAAAGCCTATTTGAATTTAATTGGAAGTGTAAATAAGCAACGTTGCCGTTATAGGTAGATGAGGGTTATAAGACAGAACCCACTATTACAGCACCAACTGCCACTTCAATGTCGCAAAGTAACGAAGTGACGGTTTATGGTGCATTGTGAAGCAGATTAAATTCTTGTAAAAATCATCGAGGGCAAGCAGTTTCTATGAACGGTGTCTGTTATCGGCGCATGCTAAACGATTATTATTCGCCAACAATAAGAGAACATCCTTCCGTCAGTGCACACACATGGTTTCAGCAAGATGACGCCACGCCGCCCAGGACTAGAGATACCATGGCGATACTGCGTGGTATCTTTCCTAACAAACTGATAAGCCGTTCCGTTGATATAATATATCCTGGCCACCCAGGTCGTCCGATCTTACCCCTATGGACTTTTTTCTGTGGGGGTAGGTACCTCAAAGTAAAGTCTACGAAACAAATCCACCAACCATCTCAATACTAAAACGAAATATAGTTCACGAGGCTAAGGGCATTCCGACATCACTTCTCCAGCAAGTGGCATGGAGCACGGAGGTCAGATTCCAAAAGTGTATCCGTAATGGTGCACATTTAGAAGAAATTATTGTTTGCTTAAACGCTGATTATGAGGCGCACAGTGCCAAAGACAATGATTTCCACTTCCTTCTATCGTTGGCTGTTTGCTTAGCTTGCCTCCTCGTGAAGGCTGCGTCGCTGGAATTATTTGGGTCGTCCTCTGTGCTTGTAACTTTTACGGTTCCACTCTAAGGCTGATATTTCTTGCGCTGGTTTCCGAAGCGTATGTCCGATCCAGGGACAGTTCACCTTATGGATTTATGCATAATGATCCCGATCTGAATGCATCGTCTCTTTAGAGGAAATAAATACAAAAAAATTAAATCGTTGTCTTAATTTTGCTTATAATTCCTAATTCTGCTACCGCACACGCTGTATGCACTAATAGAATATATTCGATAACAATGGGTGACTATCGAACTAGAGCGATATTATAGAAATTTGCGGCAGATAGTGCCTACGACGAGGTATTCAGCCCTATCATAGAATTCGTCGTAGACTGTTTTTGGTAGAAACTAAGAAATTGTAATCATACTATTCGAATAGCTCCGAACGTGCATTGGAAATTCGTAGAATAGCATTCACTGAATACACTCGTAACGTCAAATCTTAGAGATTTGTATAATTTTTCTACAACGACGTTAGCCTAACGAACAAAAATTAGAACGTGTAATAAAAAGAGAATTTAAAAGGAAACGAATAAAAAAGCTCTAAAATATAAGTCCTATATTTTTCTTCTTCTTAATTGGCGCTCTAGCCGCTTACGCGATTTTGGCCGAGTTTAACAAAGCGCGCCAGTCGTTTCTTTCTCGTGCTAACCGGCGCCAGTTGGACACACCAAGTGAAGCCAAGTCCTTCTCCACCTGATCTTTCTAAAGCAGAGGAGGTCTTCCTCTTCCTCTGCTAACACCAGCTGGTACCGCATCGAATACTTTCAGAGCCGGAGCGTTTGTATCCATTCGGACAACATGACCCAGCCAGCGTAGCCGCCGGATCTTTATTCGCTGCGCTATGTCTACGTCGTCGTAAAGCTCATACAGCTCATCGTTCCATCGTCTACGATATTCGCCGCTGCCAACGTGCAAAGGTTCAAAAATCTTGCGCAGAATCTTTCTCTCAAACACTCCAAGCGTCACTTCTGCGCCATACGTTAGGACGAGCATGATGAGAGCCTTGTAGAGTGTTAGTTTTGTTCGTCGAGAGAGGACTTAACTGCTCAGTTGCCTACTTAGTCCAAAGTAGCACTTGTTGGCAAGAGAGTTCTACGTTGGATTTCAAGGCTGACATTGTTATCGGTGTTAATGCTGGTTGCTAAGTATACGAAGTCTTTTACAACCTCGAAATTATAACTGTCAACAGTGACATGGGTGCCGATACGCGAGTGCGCCGACTGTTTGTTTGAAGACAGGAGGTACTTCGTTTTGTCCTCATTCACCACCAGACCCATTAGCTATGCCTCTTTATCCAGTTTGGAGAAGGCAGAACTAACAGCGCGGTTGTTAAGGCCGATGATGTCAATATCATCGGCATACGCCAACAATTGTACGCTCTTATAAAATATTGTACCTGAGCGATTCAGTTCTGCGGCTCGTACGATGCTCTCCAATATCAGGTTAAAAAAGTCACACGACAGCGAGTCACCCTGTCTGTAACCTCGTTTGGTATCAAACGGCTCGGAGAGGTCCTTCCCAATTCTAACGGCGCTGTTGGTGTTGAGCAACCTCATCTTACATAGCGGTATTAGTTTTGCGGGGATACCAAATTCAGACATCGCGGCATACAGGGAACTCCTTTCCGTACTGTCGAATGCAGCTTTGAAGTCGACGAAAAGATGGTGGGTATCGATTCTCCTTTCATGGGTCTTTTCCAAGATTTGGCGTATTGTGAATATTTGGTCGATGGTAGACTTTCCAGGTCTGAAGCCACACTGATAAAGTCCAATCAGTTGGTTGACGGTGGGCTTCAGCCTTTCACACAATACGCTCGCTAGAACCTTATAGGCGATATTTGGAAGACTAATCCCGCGGTAATTGGCACAAATTGCAGGATCCCCCTTCTTATGGATTGGGCAGAGCACATTTAAATTCCAATCAGCAGGCATGCTTTCATCCGACCATATTTTGCATAGGAGCTGATGCATGAACCTTACCAGCTCCTCACCGGCATGTTTGAATAGCTCAGCTGGCAGTCCGTGGGCGCCCGCGGCTTTGTTGTTCTTTAGCCGCGTTATCGCTATTCTCACCTCGTCATGATCGGGTAGCGGAACGACAATTCCGTCGTCGACGATTGGGTATCGGGATCTTCACATTCTCGGTGACATGCGCAGCTGTCACTGTTTAATAGGTTCGAGAAGTGTTCCCTCCATAATTTAAGATTGTTCTGTACGTCAGTCACCAGATCGCCGTCTTTGTTCTTACAGGAAAACGCCCCGGTTTAAAAACTATCTTTCGGATAATACGTCTCTCTTCCTTTTTCAGCTCTCTGTAGCGATCCCACATGGCTCGCGTTGCGCCCGATCGCAGCGTCGCTCTATAGGCGGTATCCTTTCTTTCTGCGGCAGCATGACATTCCTCGTCGTACCAATTGTTTTTTCGGGCTCGCCGGAATCCTATTTCTTCTTCGGCGGCGGTACGTAGAGAATGAGAAATGTTGCTCCATTGTTCGTGCATGCCGGTTTGTTGGGCAGTACTCTCTGAGAGCATCAATGAGAGTCGAGTGGCGAACCTTCTGGCTGTCTGTTGTGATTGCAGCTTTTCGATGTCGAACATTCTTTGCGTAGGTAGATGTACGTTTTTTGCTGCACAGAGGCGTGTGCGCAGTTTGGCTGCAACAAGGTAGTGATCCGAGTCGATGTTGGGTCCTCGGATCGTACGTACATCTAATACACTAGAAGCGTGTTTTTCGATCAGGAGACAGCCAGGTGGCTTGGTGAATCTTCTTATCCTGGAATCTGGTGCTGCAGACTACCATGTTTCGGGCCCCGGCGAAGTCGATCAGCCTCTGTGCGTTACCGGATGTTTCGTTGTGCAGGCTGAATTTTCCTACTGTGGGGCCAAAAATTAAACTATAAATAAAAATTATTTTTTTGAAGTATATGTACTTTTATGTGACTTTCAGCATTTACAGCACGGCAGCAGTATGCCACTTTGTTTAAGCTAATGAAGGATAAATCAATCATGGCATTGATACTGTAGTAGCCCTTCCGGTTGTAGTAATGGAATTTTTCTTTAGTGGGGGAAATAATTTTTATATGCGTCCCATCCACACACAAAATGATGTCAGGAAAGCTATATTTTTGATACAATTCCATCTTGTTTTACCATTTTTCATTGGCACTCATGTCGAGATTTATGGTACCTGCTGAGGACACAATCGTGTTTGTAGTGACGTCAATACGTCTTTTAGTTCATAGCTAAATGTCGACTGCCCCATTAGCACGTCGAAATCTTTGCCAACTCCATGCTGATTGCCTCCCTCCACAAGAAACCGTAAAACAGAGGATAGTCGGAGAACTGGAGTTATGGACGACGACCTTGCTGAGCTCGCGCTGTCTTCAATAAAACTCAAAACGTATGTAAATGCAGCTTAATTTAACCGGTAATTTTTGATAAACCTGTTTTAAAGCGTATTTAAGTAAACTGTTTGTTTAACAAAAAGGCAAGCACTGACATTGATTCGCCCATATCAAGACGGTTGCTTGCATCTCTCAATATTTTTCGCTCAATTCTGAGACTCCGTTTGCTTCTCTCACTTTCCTCCTCCATTAACACAATCGCACATGTTAATGAATACATTTTAATTTGAAAATTCAGCTAACTCGCCCAAAAACTTAAAAATTATTTGCTAAATTGTTTTGTTTATATTGAGGAGAGCTGTTGTCGAAATATCAGAATCTGACATTTGAGTTTGGCAGCACTTTTTTCTGTGAACACGATTACAAGTTTTTCGTATTCGTAGTAGACATTCGTATTCGAAGGTTTTCTACGACGAAGTCTATGTTCGGGCTGATTACTTCGAAGAGTATCTCTTTTTTGGCATACTCCATGCGCGCTACAATCTCGCACAATAAAAACAATAAATAAATTTTGGCTAAAAGGGATTGCTGTCGCCTGTCGCGATGAGGGTGTGCCATTTGACCAAAAATAAAAGTTCTGGATGCTGAGTTGTTAGTGGCCAACATCTACTGCTCTCATTTTCAGATTGTGGAGAATGTGGCTTATATACCCAATAATATGCAAATCTATCCAGAATCATCGATATTTGCACCCAGCAACAACAGTTTCACTGCGTCTAAGTTCATAAGCTAATTTTACGCATCGGCTGATAAGCCAGTGAGTGACAACTTAGGGGTAAATTTGAGAGGGAAGTGATAGATTTACAAAGTTTGCTTTTTAACTATAGTTAAGAAAGGAAACTTGAGGGGAACTTTGTCAAACACTTCGCTTGGGAGATTCGGCAGCCGAGTTCTGCACGATCATTTCGCATGCATTCACACACTCAGTCGATACCAAATCAGTCATTCTTCAGACGGCAACGAAGTGTCATTGGTTGATTTTTTTCACATAGCACCAACACAGTCTTAGTTTGCTTGTACATACCTACATTCCAAATGACGTCAGCCCATCAGTTGATTATGTAAATTTCGCTCAGAGCCGAAAATGTCTTTTGGATAACAGACCTGTGATTACCGGCATTTTGCGTTGCGAACGATGTTAAATACGAAAAGCTTCTTTACTTTCTAATATTGTTGAATGCGAACCACACTTGACACACTTGACACTTTTCAATTTCAGACTAACTAAATTTGAACCATGGAAAGATACACAATCGAGCAACGCGTTAAAGTTATTCAGGCTTATTATGAAAACGGGCGTTTAAATCAAAATGCATATCGCGCACTTCGCGAACAAACTCATATTCTGTGATGAGGCACATTTGGGCGAATGATAATCCAAGAGTGATTGCCGAAAAACCAATGCACCCACAAAGAGTGACTGTTTGGTGCGGTTTATGGGCCGGCGGCATCATTGGGCAGTATTTTCAACAGGACGGTGCCACTTGTCACACAGCTAACGAAACAAAGGCTCTTTTGCGCGAAATATTTGATGGCCGAATAATCTCACGTCGCGGCGATGTCAATTGGCCGCCAAGATCATGTGATTTGACACTGTTGGACTTCTTTCTTTGGAGTTATTTGAAACAAAAGGTGTACGTCGATAAGTCAGCAACAATTCAAGTGCTAAAGGATGAGATAATTCGGCACATTGACGGCATAGAACCTCAATTAAGCCTCAGCGTCATCGAAAATTTAGACCATCGGATGGAGGTGTGCCGTCGAGGCTGCGGCGGCCATTTGGCCGATATTTTGTTCCACACGTAATTGAGCCATACCAATATTATCATAATAAAGAGAAATGACAATAATTTCTTAAAAAAATTTTATTTTATTCAAAATCAACACTGGCCCTTGAAACTTAACAACCCTTTAGTTAAATCACTTAAAAATTAAATTAAATATATAATTACACAGGCCGACAAAATGTAACCAACATTCAGACCCAGAAACCAGACTATATATTTCCGAAGGTTTATGATGCGCTGAATCCAAATCTGGCCTCAGAATTGCTCTATCAGCTCTGGTTTTCGAGATATCCTAACCTAAAAGTGCAAAAACCCCATTTTTGCCCATATTTGAGGTTATGTAGCCTTGCAGATGTTTTCTTTCACCAAAATTAAAGGATGGCATCTTTAAATACAATCCTTCTTTTTTCAAATGGCGTTTTGTTTGCTCAAATATCTTTTTTTTTCGCAGAGATATCGCATGATAATGATAGAGCAATTCTGAGGCCAGATTTGGATTCAGCGCATCATAATCCTTCGGAAATATATAGTCTGGTTTCTGGGTCTGAATGTTGGTTAAATTTTGTCGGCCTAATTCCATTAAACACGAAAGATACGATTATCGTAAAAACTCAAACTAATAAATTAATTTTAGTTATCAATCCGAATTTTGCATGGACAGAGAAGCAGATATTAGTTTAAATTATTTCGGATGCTTTTCCTTGTAGACTAGTGTTATTAAATTGTAAGTAACTCCATTCTCACGCGCTTGTGAGGAGTCCCCTTAAGTGGTTCCGTACGCTTGCAGTGATGCCACTTTATATTTTTAAAATTGCAATGAGGATGCTTTTTTGACTACTGTGAACTATTTTATACTAAACTTTTGAAGTAAAAAAAAAATTGCTCCCAAATATGTTGTCCTATTAAAATTGAATATATAAACGGAAATAAAATGCAAAAATTTCTTAATCCTAATTTCGTTGTTTTGAGAAAATCTGCAATAAAAAAGCAAAACGCACTGGGAAGATGCTATTATTTTTTGGCCAATACTGTATGTACATATTTTTGAATTCAAGAAAATTAGAAAAAAATAGTCTAGAAATCTATTGGTAGTAAATTTATTTAAATACATAGGATTAGAAGTTTTTTAGTGATTCGACAAAGTCTTTTATTTTAGATAACTAATATCATTTAACTAAACAAATTTCAGGCTATAGTGGACTTTTTGCAAAAAATTTGGAAAAGTAATATTGATTCGTTTGCTCTACACGAATACTGGATGCCTTTTACTTTTGCAACTCTTGTCGATCACTCCGGTACCAACGACTTTCTTTTGTGCGAGATAGATGAAATAGTTGTCTTCATGAGCCGTCATGGAATTAAGATGGCTGCGGTTCAAGAGACAAAACTGCATGTTAGCTCCTCCCCGGTCACCAGGGATGGTTACAACGTGCACAGAAAGAATCGCGAGCGAGACAACGGTGGAGGCCTAGCGTTCATAGTCCACCGTACAGTGAAATATCGTCTCATCGTTGAAGGCATCGACCGCAGGATAGACCTATTGGTAGTAGGTGACTTCAATGCGCATCACGATCTTTGGCATTCAAGCCTACCAAATGATCGTAGGGGACATCAATTGGCAGAGCAGATAGACGACTCGACATTCAGTAAACGACGATGCCCCCACCAGGGTAGTGGGCAATCGCAGCAGCTCGCCTGACATAACAATTGCTAGCGCCAGTCTGATAAATAGCATAACCTCGCGACCTATGCTATCGCTTGCATCAGACCACTTGCCCATTATCATCTCGATCGAGAGACCTGCCGACTTTGCTACTGCGGATCACCGGTCATATATTAACTTTAACGAAGCTAATTGGGCCAGATTCGCCGCTCTCCCCATCTCCACCGATGTGCACGTAATCTTGGCACAATTACGTTATGGATACTGTAGCAGCTTAAGCTCCTACCTATCCAGAATCGACCTCGACATACAAAACATACGAGTATGCCCGGAATGTGAAGGCCGAAGACACTAACCACCTTTTCACATGCCCCATCAAATCCACTCATCTAACACCACTCTCCTTCTGGACCCAACCTGTCGAACAGCAAGTTTCCTGTGCCTACCGTTAGACGAAGACGACCGCTGATTTATACTACACTGGCAGAGCAAAGTTAACTGCTACAACAACCACAACTTTTTTTTGCGAAAATAATACCTCGCCGTTTTAACTTTTGAAAAACATGGCAACGGTTTTATTTTGAAAGAAATATTTTATGTGCACAACGATAAATGTTCTTTTGCATGAATGCTATTTTCTGCGTTGTTTTTCAGCATTAATGTCATGCGACATCTGCCGATTAATAATTTTTATCCCTGAGATTATTTTTGCATTGCATTTATTATCATTCTGCACCTCTTTAAACATGACATTTATGTGTGAATATACTCGGAATATATTCATTGGAAAAATTTACAATGTACGGCATGACGACAATAGCCATGCACACTCACACATACATACATGCATGAATGCATTAAAAGTGTCCATAGTGGCACACCTTCGACGTTTCAAGCCATGCCAGCAATAGACTTGCTCTTGCTAGACCCAAGCACCTATGTATGTATGTATGCGTTTTCTTATTTGTGCAAATGTGCGTATGTGTGCATGCATAGCATACGCCATTTTTCACAGGTCAAATAAACATTACGCTGTCCTTAAACATCATTTTTCTTTCAACTCAAATCATTTTTACATTATGGCGTACACGTCTACGAATGCCGTTGTGGCACATGCAACATGTCGCTAAGTATCATACATACAGCTACACACACACATACACATTTCATCGTCGGAATGTTTTCAGCACATCAACACTGAATTTCTTTTTGACTACGACCAGCACAAATATTTGCATAGGAAGGCGGTTGCGCTGAAGAATTTAAGTGAGTTAAAGTTTGTATAAAATTTCAAATATTCCTTTTAAGAGTGAAAAGTGTGGACAAGTACTATTTAAATTTGACTTTGTTTATTTTGGTGGGATAGCATTTCCACCCTTTACATACATTTATTATGCAAATTTCCAATTCATAGCTTTGTGAAATGGAAATTTTATCAAAATTAAGACCAAGCAAAATGTTAAAGTCCAAGTGGAATCCATGTCATTTACCTGAGCAGCAGACAGTCACACATACATATGCATCACTATGAGGTTTGTTTGTTTTTGAACTCCATTGAGTTGACGGCAATGTGATGTCAACAACGTCAACTCAATTTATTAAAGTAATTAATTCTATTAAGTTGCTAAATGCCAAGTACAACCAGCCAGTCTGCCAACCAGCCAGCCAACGCAGAGGTGGCACAGAAAATTGCACATAAATCATATGCACGCTGGTGTTAGAGCACCGAAACTATTGGTAGTAGGCACCACCGATTGTGACCGATAACTTTAGCCACACTATCGATAGTTTAAATCTAGAATAAATAGTAAGCGGAATTAGTAGATATTACATATGCAGCCAACCATTTCTACTATCGGACAAAAGTCCATATTCTTGTATTTCGGCCGTAACTAAGGCCAGAAATTCCTTGACAATGCCATTGACGTGGGTGAGGTACAAAAATATTTCATCATATCACGGGCATTGGGGGTCTGTTAGTTGGCTAAACGATAGTCCAGAGTATTGTATCAGTAATGGATTTCAGCTGGAAAATCACAACCAGCGATTGTTCGTGAGCTTGACCACCTTAAAGTAAATAAAGTTTTTGTTCATAGCACCATTACTCGTTACAATGTACCGGTAGCATAGCGAAACGTCATGGAAGTGGTCATCAAAAGACTGCAACGTCGCGTGAAATAGTTCAAAAAGTGAAGACTTGAGCGACCCGGCGAAGTGCCAATCAAATGGCGAAGGAACTGAAAATATCTGACCGTAGCATCTGCCGCATACTGAAAAATGATCTCAAAGTCAAGCCTTATAAGATCCTAAAGGCGCATCATCTCACACCAAAGTAGCAACAAGTCACATTTGAGAGAACAAAGGAGCTGCTTCGCTTGGCCGAAAGCGGTCAATTGTAGAGGTTGCTTTGAAGCCGAGGGCAGAGAAACATTTCGGTGGCAGACCATGGACGTTTCAATGTTCCGGACTTTATAACGTCGACACAATGGCTCTCAAATTCAGCAGACGCGAATCCGATGGATTATTCTCTTTGGGCCATTTTGGAGAGCAAGGTTCGAACTAAAAGATTCACCAGTGTCGAGGCGCTGAAAAAAGCCATTGTCCGGCATTTATGGCCTTTTTAATTGGGCCAGGACCCTTTACTCGTATAGGTAACATATTTTAGGCAGTTAATACCGTATTTCCCCGGACTTCGTACGGATCTCTCTATGCGCAAGCTGTTGTTTGAGGGACGTGTCAGGAAAATATTTCCAAGTAGGCAGGATTGGAACGAAGGAATGCCTCTGTCTTCACTGACGGCTCCAAGGCGGAGTCGGGAGTTGGCGCAGAGTTTTCTCTATATCAGCTAATTTACCTGCTTATATATCCTTAAAACTGCCGAATACTGGTAGTGCTTTTCAGGCAGAAGTGTTTGCGATCCAACAGGCGTGTTGAATGCTTAGGGAATGGGGGAGCGAGGGAGATATCAACTTTTTCCGATGTTCAAGCTGCGATAAAAGCACTGACGGCGCCATCATTCACATCCAATCTGGTCAACTCCTATAAGGGGAGATCAAATCTCATTTCTCTGCTCTGGGTTCTAGAACATAGGAACATAAAGGAAAATGAAATTTCTGATGAGTTTGCCAGAAAGAGGTCGACTGAATAGAACTGGTTTCAGAGACCTTCTACCCAGACATCGCCACCCCATGACCGTTGTTAAAGGCCAATTGCACAACTTATTTCTCAGCAAGGCACAGATCATATGGAGCTCCATTTGATCATATGCTATTTCGAAAACCCTTTGACCTCAGTACAATGAACGCAGGACGCAGATTGTCCTGGAGACTTCACGCCATTAACTTTCCAAACTTGTAGCTTTCCTTACAGGCCATTGGACGATCGGTATTCACGCAGAAAAGGTAGGCCTACCATTTAATCCCCATTGCAGAAGAACCTGCAAAAGTTGTGGAGTCCTTTGAGTTGTTGAAAGTTGAGACTGTTGAGCAGTGTCTCGGAAAATGTTCCGGCTTGGCAGTCAGATGATTAGGTCATTGGGTGCTCCTTTCTTCGACAGCCTGGTGCAGTGCGCCAACCTAAATGCGATCAATTTTCTCCACTACATCAACAGCTCTCGCTGGCTGTAGAAATCTGCCGCTTGGAGGTCTCTTAATGATAACAAAATGGCGCTTTAGTGCTACTTGGGGAGTGCCAGACTTGTATTTCAACTATTTCACCTACCTACCTGCCTTATCTGCATATTTTTAACGGTTTTAAATTGTTTGCTGAGGACTGCGAATTTATTTTTTAATTTTATCTTGAACTTACATTTCTGCATCTCTATTTTACTTACTTTTCATGCAGAAATTTAAGTTCAAGATAAAATAAAAAAATAACTTCGCAGTAAAGTAAAGAAGTTACTTACTTACTTTACTAAATACACTACATCTCCTCGATTAGCCATTTTCTTTTCTTCTTGACCTTTCACGACAAAATTAAAAGTTTTAGGAGTTGAGTATTGAAAGTACACTTTAACTAAATCGGAGAGATAGATAGATACGGGTACTACAGGGTGAACGATATGAAGTGTTACCAACTTCACACTGTTTGTATCTGTAAAACAGCTCATGCCATCAACGTCAAAATTGTTCTAATGACAGTTCAATATATTGTTTATAAGCCATCAAAAGCATTTGCGTCTCAGTTTTGTTGAATTTTTTTTTTCTGTGATGGAATTCAAACGTAATAGTGTGATTGCGTTATATTTGGCTGGAAAATCACAACCAGCCATTGTTCGTGAGCTCAGTCACCTCAAGGTGAATAAAATGTTTGTGTATCGCACTATAAAACGTTATAATGATACTGGTAGCATTTCAAAACGCTATGGAGGTGGACCAAAAAAAACCGCAACAACGCCACCAATGGTTCGGAAAGTGAAGGCTCGACTTGAACAAAATCCACGTCGAAGTGGAAGAAAAATGGCCAAAGAACTGAAAATATCGCAAGACAGCATTCGACGTATATTGAAAAATGTGCTCAAGGCCAAGGCTTACAATTTCCAAAAAGCACACGATCTTTCACCCCAGCAAAAAAAGTTCGGTGCGAAAGAGCAAAGGAGTTGTTGCGCTTGCACGAACTTGACGAATTTCCTAACATTGTGCTTTCTGATGAAAAAAATTTCCCAATTGAGCAGTTCATAAACACTCAAAACGATCGTGTTTACTTAACCGAACGCTCATACGAGAATTTGAGCCTACGTATGGCCACTCGAAGCATATGGACGCTCTCCAATCGTTTTTATCGAGCCTGGTGTCGAAGTGAATGCGACTTATTATCGGGAAAATGTTTTAGAAGCTGCTTTAGAGTCGTAAATGCCAGCAAAAAATTACAAAATCATCCACCGTTTCGAAGTTATCAAAAGCTATCGATAGTCCTAATGGTGTAATCGATACTTTCAAACCTCTTGTGAGTGTATAGTTCAGTGTTCTAATGATCGAATAGACCGCGTACCATCTGCTATGCCCAAGCCTCAGCTTTTCCGTAAACGATGCTGCGGTGACAGCAAGCAAGCATGAACGCTTACTGCAAGCACTTTCACACACACAAACGCACTGTTGCTCCGTAATACTTCATACTGTCGTCTCCTAAAGTAAATCGACAATCTCTGCGCAGAGCCCTAAGATTTGAGAAATTGTATGCCAAATAAAATTTGTGCGCCGGATATTTCCGACCTCTTTGAATGAAGTCCATGTCTTTTGAATAAAGTAACCTAGAAAATTTTAATTTTAGGTGACTCATTTAGTGACAGTTATTAAAAACCCCTAAAATCCCATCAAAAAATACACACTAGGGATATTAATATTGCTGTTTTGCTAGAGTTGGCTGTGCTTACTGTTAGTTCTTAAGTTTTGAAACGCTGCGTTTATGTCAGCTTTGGTAAGGTTTGATAAAGTGGCTCTACAGTTCCAGGCATTTACTTTAATATGGGCAATGCCAATCCCATTTCCCAACATTTTTAATTGGCCGTATTTGCCTTTTAAAAGTTTTTTACCTTCATTAATAAGAAATGTGGGTAGTAAAGTCCTCTCTCGGCGAAAAACACTTCATAAGGATCTCATTATGCCCGTCCTATCGTATGGCGCAGAAGCTTGATCGACGACAATATCCGATGAGGCGTTCCTAGTGGAATGCGAGAGAAAGATTCTACGGAAGATTTTTACACCTTTGCACTTTGGCGACAGCAAGTATCGTGGGCGATAGAAAAATGAGCTTACGACGATATGGAAATAGCGCAGCGAATAAAGATCCAGCGGTTTCGTTGGCTGGGTCATGTCGTCCGAATGGATGCAAACGCTTTGACTCTGAAAGTAGAAGGAAAGGAAGACCTCCTCTGTGTTGGAAAAATTAGGTGGAGAAGTACTTGGTTTTATATGGTGTGTCCAACTGACGCTGGTTAGCACGAAAAAGAAACGGCGAGCGCGCTTTGTTAAACTCGGCCAAAATCGCGTAAGCGGTTATCGCGCCAATCAAGAAGAAGAAACACTTTCTTCCGGATGTTCTTGTTGTTAGTCCCGCGTCTATATCGAAGTCCCAACCTATATTGAAGTGTCCGACTAGCAAATTTAGCTCCGTTTTCTGCGAGTTTGATTACAAAAAGGTTTCATTTTGCTACAATGTACGAGCTGTTTGTTTTTGCTTCCTAGAGTTTTACGCGGCCTGCCTGGAGTTTCAGCATTTGGTACGTAATGAATTCCATTTTTCTTTTGAACATTTCATTAATTCTGTTATTGCTATTGCTGGATGAATCCATTGCCTGTAGTGCTGGTGGAAACACCCAAATTATATTCTGAATAAGGTTGCGGAAACTTTAAGTAAGATGCCAAGGATTGCCATCAATGCGAACCACATTACAAGAGATAAGCAGCAAGCGGCTGCAAATAGATATTTAATAAACCGCAAGAATAAGCGCATAACGCAGTTTACCTGAGGAACTTTAAAGTTTCCTGAACTTGGATGCTACCTTTTATTTATTATTTCGTGCCCTCTTTAAATTAATAACGTCTACGGTATTCATCATATTTTCAGAATACTGGACATACTCACAGGGGGCAAGTTGCTTTAATGAGTGACTGTAAATAACACAAAATAGCCACGACGCGCACAAGAATGGTTAAAAAACTAAAAATATATATGCGCACACACATATACATGTGTGTATGTGTGTATATGTATATGAAGGTAGTTGTTGACGCAGACGAGGGCAAGCACTTCGGCCGCACAATAGCAAAGAGCATGGCCCCATAAAACAGCGTTGGATGTCGTAGCAGATGCTTGTCGTTGACTGTGCACACATGCGTGTGTGTGTGTGTGTGTGTATTTGTAAGTGCGCTTGCAGTATTTCGCTTTAAAAAGGATGTACAAGCAGTAATTAGTTTATTCTGTTAAGACTCGGATATTGGATTAAACGCTCGTATAGTATAAAAAATAAAAATAACTACTTCCAAAGAACTCATTTTATGCACACTCGCATATTTATATACAAATATGAATTTATTTGTGTTTCTACAGTGACTCACAGCTTATTTGATGCAGGTAATACTTTTTTAGAAAAAAGAAAATGACTCGAGGTTTATTAAATTCAATAAAAGAAATTTCTACGACTTGTAATGAGATATGTATGTACTGTTTAGCATTGCAGAAAGAACAATAACAAAAACAAAGCTTGCTGAAAAAATATATAAACAATTAGTTTTCTCATCAAAATATGCTCACCGCTTAATATAGGGTGGGCCATGTAAAATTTGCTTTTTGAATCGGCAATAAAAAAAACCAAACAAATTTTTTTTTCGATCAACCCAATTTCGAAGCAAATTTTCGATTGTTTGGGCTCCAATTTCATTGATGGCAACTTCGATTTCGTGTTTTAAAGCATCAATCGTCTCTGGATGGTTCGCATAGCATTTGTCCTTAACGGCTCCCCACAACAAATAGTCCAACGGGCTTAAGTCACAGCTCCGAGGCGGCCAATTGATATCAGAATTTCGGCTGATTATTCGGTTTTCAAAAACGGTAGCCAAAAGTTCGAGTGTAACTTTGGCAGTGTGACAAGTTGCACCATCCTGTTGAAACCAAATGTCGTCCATGTCATTCTCTTCAATTTTTGGAAACAACTCGTTGAGCATGTCACGGTAACGCTCGCCATTTACTGTAACCGCGGCTTCTCGCTCATTTTCGAAAAAAAATGGCCCGATGATGCCGCCAGACCAAAAACCGCACCAAACAGTGACTCGTTGTGGATGCATTTGTTCCCTACAGTAACGTGTGAATTTTCTGAGCCCCAAATCCGACAATTTTGCTTATTGACGTAGCCCCCGATGTGAAAATCAGAAAAGAAGAAGAAGACTCACCACGCTGGAAATAGGTTTTCAATATTTCCCAATTTTGTTCAAGCGTATAGCGTCCCATTTCGTAAATGTCAAACATTTAAGTAAATTATGAACACATTTGACATGTCATTTGTGTTACCATTCTCATAAAAATAGGTGGTTCAAAAAGCAAACGCTATATGGCCCACTTTGTCATTATAAAGAGGGCAAAAGCTAACGAAAAATTGCAGAAATGGTTGCTATCAGTTTCTCAACTGTCCGGCAAATTATAGAAAAGTTTCGCCACGAAAACAGGATAGAAGGTAAAAAAAAAATTTAATGATGTAGATAAGAGGTGGATTTTTCGCAAAAGAAAACCCCGATTTAAGCGCTCCAAAATTAACGAACGACGTCGAAAAATACTAGGCAAGATCTGTAACCCTGAAGCTGTTCAGAGTTCGGCGCGAAGAAAATTTTCATGGAAGGATTGTCCGAAATAAGCCGTTGATTAATGCTCGTAATAGAAAGCAAAGAATCGAGTTTTGCAGACAACATTTGAGCCGCCTCCCAGGCACGTCAGAAGGCACCTTCGACACCACCAGACCGACAATTACTAGATCGGACAGTGTACAGACAGACAATTAACGACATTCGTCGGGAGACTATTACCACGTTCTTAAGCTCCCGACCCCCGAATGCCGTCATCGGAGTCCAACCACTACCAATCGCAGACGAAGAGCTTCAACTTCCCCGAGAGTCCCGCGTAACCTTGACACAATTACATTCTGGATAATGTAGCAGGTTAAACTTCTACTTATCCAGAATTGACCCCGACATACTAAAAATATGTCCGGCATGTGAAGGCACTCCGCACGACACTAAACACCTTTGCACATGCCACATTAAACCCACTCATCTAACACCCCTCTCCCTTTGGTCCCAACCCGTCGAAACAGCAGGTTTCTTGGGCCTACCGTTAGATGACCGGTGATTTACGCTGTTCTCGCAATTGTCTCCAACCCTCAGACCCAACTTCAGTTAAACTCCAAAGAGGATAAAAGATTGGAGAATAAGACCCAATGAGACAAAATCAGTTCAAGTAAATTTTACACTTCAGCGAAGCATTTGCCCCCCGTGAAACTCTATAATGCAATCGTACCCAAAATAATGTTGCGAAATATCTCGGTACGCACCGCGACAACAAGCTTACATGGAAAACGAATATTTTCACTTAACGTAAGGACTTGGAATCAAACTCCTCCAAAATCTATACTGGTTACTTAATCGAAATTCGCATGTTGCTCTCAAAAGCCAGCTCTGCTCTACACAGCCATCTTCAAACCCATATGGACCTATGGCACACTGTGGGGCACTGCAGCTAACTCCAACATCGAAATACTTCAACGATTCCTTTGAAAAAGCCCCAGAATGAGCTTCAGCGCCCCTTTTGTAACATTGCAATGCCTGGCAGCCCTAACTCCATGAAATTGTCTTAACGCCCATACAAGTCACATGTTTTTATTCAGGACCAATGCAGCTGATTTTAAGTTAAATTTGTACCAACAGCCTAAATTTATGATATGAATTCGCTTTAAATGGAAATATCTACGCGCTTTTCCGCAAATAGAAGCCATTTTAGATAAATTATTTACTTGACATTTCGCAAAATTATTCAAATAGAAATTAGCATATTTAAAGAGCACACACACACATACGCATAAATACAATTCAATGTTGTTTATCTGCATTTTAATGGAGAATTGAAAACAATTTAGCAATTCCGCTAATTTTATTCACAATGTGGCCATATTAAACAAATACTAATATCTATCCTCATTTGCATTTGTGTGTGTGTGTGTGTGTGAATGCATAACCGTCAGGGAAATTCATCATTCCAAATCAAGACACTTTCGCTGAATTCAATTTCAATAACAACATTTTTTCATGTAAAGGATTTGCACGAAAAAAAGTTGTCAGAAGTCAACTTTGCCAAAATTCCTAAAAGAAAGAAGTCTATGCCATCTTGAATGTGGCGTACTGGCTAATAGAGAAAAAGTGGCGGGGTAGCAGTATTGGAATTTGTAGAGACAGTCAAGCTGCACTGCAAGCCCTTGCTAACCCACGCTGCTCTTCGAAGTTAGTCGGTGAATGTAAGACAAAACTGAACAGTGTTGCAAGACACAACAAAGTTAGGCTTATTTGGGTGCCTGGACATTGTGGTATTACAGGGAACGAGTTGGCTGATAAACTGGCTAATGAAGGCTCTGCCAGTATGGCAATAGGCCCTGAACCCTTTCTAGGTGTCAATTCTGCATCGATTTAACTATGGCTTGACGACTTCACGAGGTCTACCCATAGACGACGTTGGTCTGGGTTGAACTCGTGCAGAGTAGCCAAGTGCTTTTGGAAAGCACCAAACAGGAAAATAGCGATCTTTCTTCTAAAACTTAGCTGAAAGGGCCTGAGAGTAATGATGAGTGTAATCACAGGGTACAACGCCTGTAGTCAGCATATAGCAGCCATGGGCGTCGTCGACAGTCCGATATGCCTATCCTGTCTTGAGGATAACGACACTGCGGAGCATTTTCTCTGTAGCCGTCCGACGTTGCGCAGAATCAGACTTAGGATATTAAGTTGCGATATACTGAATATGGATAAAGTTCATACTATTGATCTTCCGGATCTCTTAAGATTCATCAATGAATCCCAGAGATTTGTGGAAGAGTGACCTCAAACTAATTTTTCCGTCTTAATACCCACATTTTATCTTTCCTATTTCTATTCTTTCTACTGAAATCTATCCGGGTGTAGTACAATGGTCTCCTAACTGAGTGTTTGGACTTGTCCAACCCCTCACAAATCTAATCTAATCTAATCTACCAAAATTTATAACCTTAGAAACACTTTATGCTCGCGTTTGTGCATACAAAAGGTGGCGCAAAATCACCCAATCTTGTTTTTGAATAACTTTTTTACTGAATAAAATTAAAAAAAAAAATGTTTTTTATTGATGAAAATCTTTCTTTTGGTCTCTACCCGCTTCATTACTTCTCTGTTTGTACGAGTATACAGCAGCTGCCGACATACGACGACATTAGAAAATTACTGAATTAGAATCCCGAAAAAATTGGCTTCGTTGGTAAGTGGAACCCTCGTTGGGACTTATGCTCGTATAAGGTAAAGCCTCTAATTCATTTAGAGCTGAAGCAGGAGTAAAGCAGGGAGACGCGTTATTTACGCTCGATTTTGAATAAAATAGAATTTTTTTAGAAAATTATTGTAATTTCTCTTTATTATGATAATATTGGTATGGCTTAATTACGTTTGGAACAAAATATCGGCTAAATAGCTGCCGCGGCCTCGTCGGCACACCTCCATCCAATATTCCAAATTTTCGATGACGCTGAGGAATAATTGAGGTTCTCTGCCGTTAATGTGCCGAATTATCTCATCCTTTAGCTCTTAAATTGTTGCTGGCTTATCGATGTACACCTTTCCTTTTACATAACAAAGAAGGACGGTGTCTCTGACGTTTAGGTGTGGTTCACATTCAACATCGGCCCTTGAAATTTAACCACCCTTTATATACACCAAAACTTCCCAAATATATTTCTTTGCTGATGACCTGGTCATCCTCTTGAGTAATATGAATGTTTTAAAATAAGTATTCCAAGCACTCCACAGAAAAGCAAACTTCTTTGGATTAATACCTAGCACGACTTAACACGTTGGGAAAAGCGCCAGACCTTAGAATTGGTGTTCATGAATTGGAAAGCGTGAATGAAATTAAATAGCTGGGACTGCTTCTCAGTAGAATAGATGATAGAACGATTGCTATCCAAGGCCGTGTGCAGGATGCAAACAGAGCATATTTTGCCTACGTTAAAATGTTAAAAAGCAAGCTCTTGACTAAAATCAAAATATATAAAACACTCATTCGACCAATGGCAATATGCGGACATGTGGACACTGAAAGCAGGTGCAATTACTCAATTAAGCGCATTGGAAAAAAGAATACTGAGTCCAATGAGAGAAAAAATGGTTTCTATCGGATAAGATATAATAATGAGCTACTGGAATTCCTACAAGGCGAAAATGTCGTGCGGTTTGTTGAATCGCAGTGCATTCGATGGTTGGGATACGTTTGCTGAATGCCAGATAAAAGAATGCCTCGCAAAGTTTTGAATGCACGCACGTATGGTGAAAAAAGGGCGACCACGGAAAAGATGTTTAGACGACGTTAAGGACGATATCTAAGACGCATAAGAGTGGTAGTTACGTCACAAGGTAGTACGTAGTACGACTACAAGGATGATAGATACCAGGTTTGCTCGTTGGGTATGGTGAAAAAACAATTTTGAGGGGAACTTTGGATCCTACGTCATTCGTTTTGTGTTTCACTAAGCTAAAGCTAAATTTTGTAAGTAGCTGGTTCCCTTCGAAGTTTCTCTCAGGATAGCTGGTGCATTTAAAATTTATGTAAGACAATCTTATCTGGTAAAGCGAATGTTTAGAGGCCTTCAGGTCGAAACGATTTTAACCTATTCTCAAACTTTAAATGAGTAAGAACCTCACCTTTCTTGATATGAAGGTTGAGGCTATGAAATAATGTGCCCAGTGGGCCACTTTTGGTAAGTAGAACTGGCGCTGTGGGATGAATCGAGCGTAATGTTACGGTGCCTAAATTTCACTAAGCTAAAACTGAATTTTGTGAAACGAATGACGTAGGCATACCTCTCAAATTCGCTCAGAGCCGAATAATGGTCTGCTTGGTAATACACCTCTAAAAATCTTTTCACCATAGTACGACTATGGACCGAGATGCACGGAAAAAACTTGAGGAGAAAGCTAAGGCTCACACCGTGCTATGGTGCTAATCCTGATGATGGGTACTCAGTTGAATGACTCTCACTTATCAAGTTGGTGTGACATATAACTTTGCGCGATTTCGAAAATTTGCTAAAATGCTAATGACAATTCACCTCAGTTCAAAGTTTCTCTCAGGGTAGTCAACACAAATTCACACTGTACCGAACTGTTATGGTTTTCAGCGATACAAAATAATTTACTAATTCATGCTGAACGCTGTTAAGTAAAATAAAAACAATTTAATTGCTCATTTATTAAAAGAGCTAACAAAGGATGACAAATATTTAAGGGACAACATTGGCAATCGCAATTATGGTAATATTAAATAACTTCAATGTGAGCAATTAAAAATAAATTATTGAATAATTAAAACAATACGAATTTTGGCTTTTTGTAAATATCTTTTTAATTTTGCATATTCAATACAAATTTTACTTCGGCTACTGCAAGTTGAAGTCCAAAATAAATAAGACTGCGCTAAAATAAAAACGGCAGGATTTTTGTTCTGATAACTTCGAGTTTATTTATTGAAAATTGTCTAATCTGGCCTCAATACACTGTTTTGCGCGATCTAAAAGCTTTTCGAAAGAGTGTTTCAGGTCATTGGCCGGAATGTCCTTCAGGATGTTGGTACAAGCCTTTTGGATGGCCTCCACGGACGCAAAATGTTTTCATTTCATGGTCAAATGCAATTCTTCGAATAGGTAGCAGTCACAGATAGCGAATACGGTGAGTGGTTGATGGTTAAAATGCGACTTCTAGTCAAAAAATCAGTCACAGGAGTGGATCGATAAGATGGTGCCTTATCATGCAATAAGCGCCAGCTTCCTCCTTCGCGGTATTCACGGCGAATACGACAAATGCGATGCAACAAACGCTTCAAAACGTCGAGATAGAAAATTGCATTAACGGTTTGGCCCATTGGCATGGGTGGTGGCTCGTCTGGGGTCTTCCATTCGGCACTTCGACGCTTAGTTTCAGGTTCATGTTGGGAACACCACGTAGCATCATCAGATGCAATGTTGCAAAGGAAGTTCTCGTCTTTTTTTGCCTCTTTAATGAAGTCCTGCGAATGTTGAATTCTGAGTAATTTTTGGTTCTCAGTTAACTTGTATGGAATGAAACGTGCACAGACCTTCCGTAAGCCCAAATGATCAGATAAAATGCGATAAAACAATGCTTTGGAAATATCAACTCCGATTTCATGAATTTCAACTATGATTTCTGTTCATTTTTGATAAATTTACTAACAATTTCGATGGAGTTTTCGGTGATTACTGCTGTTGGGTGGTCCGTATGTTCATTGTCATTTATGCCCTCAAAACTATCTCTGAAACGTGTAAACCACTCATGAACTCTGGCACGAGATAGACAATCATTGCTATAAACTTTTTTCATCAATTCAAATGCTTCGGTGAACGTTTTACCGATTTTTAAACAAAATTTAATATTAGCTCTTTATTCGGAAGTCATTTTTGTACCGATGACACAACGATAGTAGCACTTTAGACGCAATAACTCCGCTTCCACTGAACCGAATGTCACCAAGCTTTCACTGGAAGTCAGCTATGGATGTAACTTCCAACGCACTAACTCATTAAAAGATGGCGCCAATCAACAAATCGAATTTCAAACTTTATACAAAAATTCCACAAACCTTGCATCACACGGCACAATTTTAATTAGAATTCCTAGTACAATAAAGTGTAAGTTTGAAGTTGCTGAAAAATCCCATTGGCTTTTTATAATTTTCTTCCTTGATGGTGTTGTGCACTCTTATAAGAAATGCACGAAGAAACTATTAAAAATCAACGAGAGATCATCAGAGCTCAGGCCAAAACGGGTCTAACCGATTTTAAGTCTTAGTAGGCGTACGGCAAGGGTGAATACTATCACCTTTGCCCTTTAACATCGAATTGGACACCATTATGAAAAACGCCACAAGATCTGCAAGTGTGATTGCCTGAGGCCTGCAGGGCTGACTTGTTAACCTCGACTACGCGGACGACATTTGCCTACTACCACATAACTTTTCCGACATGACAATGCAACTCCAATCAGTTCAGGAAGCCGCCACTAAAGCTGGGCTGGCGTTCAACATATACAAAACCAAAGAGATACACACTAGCACTCAAAATACGCGTCGATTCCTGATCGATGGTACCCAGCTGGAGGAAGGGCTATTTTGCTATTTGGCCAGTGTCATCTCGGTGTCAGGTGACTCAAGTAGAGATATCAAAAACTGCATTAGGAAAACTCTAGCAAAATTTGGCTCTCTACGTCCAGTCCGGAAAGCAGCACAAATTTTGCAACGCAAGAAGCTGAGAATCTTTAGTTCTAATAATAAATCATCTTTACTCTAAACTTGTGTTCGATATAAATTCACTCCAAGTTTTCACTAATCGATGCCTTCGCAAAATCCTGATTATCTGCTGGGCATATATAATTTCAAATGCTGATCTGTAGGGCATAACTCTGCAAACTTCAGTACTGCTTGAAGTTTTGCAGAAGAAAATTGGGCCCTTCGTTGGCAATGTGATGACCTTACATGAGCTGCCATTAATTGGAATCCCCAAGGCAGCCGTGGACGAGAATGGTCATCGAGAACTTGTAGACGACTGTTGGATTTGGAAAGGCGCGCCATGAATTTAAGCTGTAATGAAGCTAAAACACTAACTCAGAGCAGATCTAAACTCCTTCTGAATGGAAGGCATTTGTTGTGGTCATTTGTTCCTTCCTGGAATATTAACGAGAGTTTTGGGCCACCTTCTTAAAAACACTTATTAAAAAGTTTGAAATTTTCCTAAAATTTTTTCGAAGTGGTATAAATCATGGGCAAGGTTTGAAGCATATGGTGTCTTTTATGAACTTCAAGTATATTTTTATAAAATAAAATAGTTGAAATAAATAGAAGAAAAAAATCAAAATATCTAGGTGCTATAATATTTTCGGGGACTTTATATGTATATATGTAAGTTAATTTTCAGCTGAAATGCCATTTAATTTCCTCTTCGTAATTGCGTTTATGTGCCATTTTTATAAATAGTTAACATTTTTCTCCGTTTGCTTTATGTTACTTTTAAATGCATAATGTCTGAACGTTTTATTGTATGACAAAAACCAATAGAAAACATGAAGATTTTTTAACACACATTCCCCTAAATACATATGTCATTCGTCGTACACCTTCAGCGTGCAATATGCCATGTGGCATGCAACAAGCACTAATAGGACACCTTCATTTATCTTTCGGAGCGCAAACATTTGTTGTCGTACGTTTTAGACTGTTCTTGCCACATTTACTACAGAATTTAGCCCATCAGCAGCATTTGTGTTCATATCTACTTAGATATACAAAAGTAAATATCCGTTTCTAGCAGAACAGTAATAAATTTCTGTGGACAAGTCCAATTATTTGCAAATAGCGATTCATCAAATTTCCAACACACGTCGAGCGTGTAATATTGCAATCTGCTGAATGAGTTTCATGCCCTAAATAGCAATTGATTACTTCACGATTATTGCAGAGAATCACATAGGCCCACCACAGCAGAAGAATGACATCTGGCAGCCGTTGCCTTGGTTATTATTATTAGTGCAGGCGCTAAAGGACATTGAGTATGCAAAATGTGAGGACCGCATTCTATAAACAGTTTTGAACTCAGAAAAGTTTGCAGATTATGATTCTGGATGTTGCCGGGAGATTTGATGGTCCATTTTTTTTTTACCCCACCCCCTTAGTATTCAAGGAAATGGACTAAACAAGTGCTTTGAAACCATTTCAATGATTGTTTTAGTGATAAAGTTCAATTATTTCTTATGATTAAAGATAATTTTAGTTAGTCAATAAAAAAAAGTAAAAAATAAAACACATATTTTTGATAAAAAATGATTTAAAGGAAAAAGAACATTTTAACATAAGTCATACCAAAAAATACAAATAATTAATCTCTTTTATTTTGGAAGTTATTGTTAATACATTTGCACAACGAAATGCAATTTAGTTGTAACTTTTTGCAAGAACAAGCCTTTGTTTGACAATTAGATGTACATTTGCAGGGTTGAATTAACAATTCCGGTAATAGTCGCTTCGTCAATTGTCGTGGATACAATTTACCATCTTTTTTTCATAGCCTAATAAGGTGTAATCAATAGGCTGTAGTACTGTTTGGTCAGAATTTATCCATATATATGTTTGTGCTGAAGCTCTTAACAAACGTAAATTCAGAGCATCTGAGGTGCACATTACTTTTAATAAATTTAAGCCGAAGCCGATATTTTGACAAATTAATTTATAGCGAAGTTCACCAGCAGTTAATGTTTTTTGAGAAAATATAGATGCAAATGGTTTCTAATTCCGACTGTTCGACTGTTAGGTATGGATTTCCTAAATGCCTTAGATCATTTTGCACAAAATCCAACGATGCAGCTTTTAAACTATTTTTTTTAACCTAATCTGCTGGTCGAATCGCAACCACTTAGAGAGTGTAATGCTGGAAAATACGAGAAATGTTTTCGCCAAGGGATTGAGCAGCTAAATGACACCCTGAAATGTATTTTTTTTTCTTATAAGAACCTTCAAACCATAGACATTTCTTCATTGAAATCATTATTATCTATAGCTCCATGAAGAAATAACGACGAATCTCGAACTATATTTTTAGGAATAAGTCATTTTCTGTCTATATCTGCACACACAATTGACGTTAGTACTTCTTTATCGATGTTTTTAATGCTTTGTAATTAATGCAATGACCAAATTTATTCATCATATTGATTAAATTTTTCGATCGAGTCAAATGATGAATAGATTGAGCTAAAGCAATATGCTTTAGAGTCGGTTTCTCAGTAATCGTGAAGTATATATCATGAAACACTGATAACGCTTGTCGATTGTAATTTTCACTTAATTTTTTATTTTTAGCACTTGCATAAAAATTTGCCAATTATTCGGTAAATGATTTTTCTTTAAAAATTGTTCAATTAAAGTTTCATCACATAAAACCCCATTTGGTATTACTTCAGTACTTAATATTTCTTTACGAAGTTGTTTTGCCACTTGAACAATGGAGTTTGTTGAAGTTACGGTACGAATATGTTCAATGACTTGATCCAGTGATATGTTGCCCATAAACACGAATGATGATTTCGATCGATCATTTAGATATGAAAATAAAACGTTTTCACCATACTTATCTATTAGTAGTGATTTAATATCACGATTTTCTACAACTGCATATTCTATGTCAGTGAGTTTAGCTAGTCACTTAGCTAATGATGCCACTTCATAAGAGTGAGTTGTTAATTTATGTTTTATTTCATTAATCAGCTTCTCAAATGGCTCTATAAGAATGTCATGTGGTATTTTATTTGGAGGTCTACCTGCTGGAGTTGCTGAGTTTCTTGGTAGTCGTAGATAACCACGATAACAGTGTTTATGATACCGTACTTCCATTGCAAATAAATCGGCTGGATGTTCGCAAGTGTCAATTTGTGTAAAAACATCATCTTGTCTTTTTCGGGCAGTATTTAAAATTTGTTCCGCTGCTGACATTTCGGAGCACAAATAAAGTGTTTTGTTTTTATTTCTTGTTTGTTTACCACAGATTAAACATTTTAGATCTTTATTAAATTTTAAATTTGTTCTTGATGACCTTCGAGTGCCTTGACTCCTGACACACTAGCTTCTGCAGAGCAGGTAGAAATAGAAACATTCTCCTGCTTTTGTAGTGCCAATTCTCGACGTCTTATCTTCTCTTCGCTAATGCAACTTGCCATACAAGTTCGATGCCAAGTAGATTTGTATTCAGTAAAGTATGTATTATTTTTAATTTTCTCACTAATGTCATCTTTTCTCCGATCTGCTGCTTTCTGAATATTTATAAATGATTGTGGTTTTGGATTCATCACTGAATTACCCGTTTCATCACAAAACAAACACGAAATTTCGTATAGTTTTCGTTTCTTTATATTTATCACTTCTAAAGACATTGTCCATGTGTTTATTTAAACAAAACACTAGTAAAACACGGAATTATAAGAAAATTTAGCTAAAATAATTATGTGATTACGAAAAAATGAACCGTCATGCGCCACGAAGTATTTTCTACTGACTAATACGAGTTCTATGACGCAATAACGCTTGGACAAGGTGAAGGGCCGGGGAAAGGGAAGGGACCATCACAGCTGCCAGCAACATGTTTTTTTTTTGTGTAGGGTCTCAGGTAAAAGAATTTCAGCATTGTTGCCGGTCCTCACATACTCAATGTCCTTTAGCGCCTGCACTATACTTGAATACTAAGGGGGTGGGGTAAAAAAAAAATGGACCATCAAATCTCCCGGCAACATCCAGAATCATAATCTGCAAGCTTTTCTGAGTTCAAAACTATTTATAGAATGCGGTCCTCACATTTTGCACACTCAACTCCATACAGCCCCCGCTCTATATGGAAAACCATACTTTGGTTGAGTTTGTCAAATCTTTAGTTTTGCACGCAAATTACAATAAAGGAAATTATATGTATATACATGCATTCTTATTATTTGGGCGCTTGTTAAGAGGTGTGGGATTATGATTTAAAACAAAAGATATGTCTGTTAGGCAAATAAGCGATTTTTAATCGGTATATAGTTTTACGCATTGATAATACGGTTTGAGTGAACTACATGCCGGAGTCATTGCAACTCGTGTACATTTACATAGAATGAAATTTGGCACTTGAAATTTGTATATAATAATAATCCATTCTTTTCGAAGGTAGCTTTAGTAAATATTTCCAAGTTAAACTATTCTTAAAGCTAAGCTAACAAAGATGAGCTTAAAAGCTAATAGTGAGAACCTAAGTGTAAATTGTTGTTGTTATGTAACAAAGAGAAAGAGATTAGTTTAGATAATATTATTGAAGAAAAGATAAGTTAATAAGTGAGCAAATTAAGAAACGTGATAGGAGAGGTAAGGAGAGAAAGAGTAAGGAAATGTGTGTTATTGGTAGTGGGAGCATGGGCATTGGATAGTCCAATCAATCAAGGTGGATTTATTAGAGGTGATGGCAGCCATCCAGCTGAATTTCTCGCCGTAGATATGAATTGTGTCAAAATGGCATGCTTTGTTTGTTTTGGTATGTTTACATTTGTGTATACTGAGCTATCGGTGCAAATGGAACATTTATTCACGTATGCCAATTTATTGACTAGCGGTTGTCCTTTAATTTAATTCATTTAAAATTTTAGGACAATTTATTGTTGCTGTACCATTGCTAGACCGTGGTAAATCACACAAAGCACTGGTGCGACTCGCTGCTTATCGAAAAGACGTACAAAGGTCCACAATAATTGCCAATAATTTTATCTGGTTGTGGTTTATATACAGCTGCATTGAAGCTGCTTACTGGCTTCGGATTATCACCTCTTCCCATATGGGTACGCCGCAGTACCAAGGAAAGCGCCAATGAAGCATAAGCGTGGTCACAAGAAAATGAAATGGCTGGTGAGAAAAAGTAGTTTCTATACAAACATTTTCTTTGCTATATGATTTTTTCTATAATTTAGATTTGCCTCATCGCATTAAAGCAACCAATAGGGCCCGGTCAGTGTTACAAAAACTCATTCATGATTATGAGTTAGAAAATTTTACTAGCGTTTGTAAATATATGGCAAACAAGCTGTTAAGTCTCAACGCTTTTATACCACAATGGCTATATAATGGCTACAAGGTATGAAATTTGCTATAATTTGACATAATTTATTAAAAACATGCATACCCACAGTTGGCGAATTGTCCAGAGCTATTGTATTTGTTCGTCAAACATAATCCCTCAATTGAAGCTGCCGAATTACCACATGCACTGTTTGAAGCTAGAAGCGAATATTTCAGTTTTAAACATACAATCGCGATTATAAACCAAGAAATTTTGTCTGCCAAGAAATACAAACCTAGGTATATCAATACCGCACAGCAGAGGATAAAATCCAAATGGATTAAATAAAATTAATATAAGTTTAAATTAAATTAAATAATTTTTTTTCAATTAATTGTTCAAAGTTCAAGAACTTATGTTCTAAATACAGGCTATAAACATCAATAAAGTTGAATTATATAAAATGAATTCTCAAGCAGATTACAAATTTGTTATCCAGAATTTTTAAGTGCACAGTTTTAGATGTAAATCATAGCGATCGATTTTCCACAAAAAACATGAAGCAAACATTTTTATGCAATATGGTATGCGCATCTCAACAGTACTTATTATGAAATCATCATAGTCATTAGTAGCCAAGGTGGATTTCTGATAGCCATGAATATCCTATGAGGATATAGAATTACACATATAAAAATTGCAAATTAAAAATAGGCAAATTCTGAAATGTGTATTAATAATTAAAATACCGCAAACGCAGATAATTTCTTTCATATCTACAAGAACTTACAATTCACACTAAGCAATTTAAACGCGAAGCTTTAATTACTTTATTTACATTTCACAAGCAAATCGGCCTGAAAACAAACAGCTGATTTTCTCGTGATGTTTGGACCAAAGGCAACAACAAATACATGTAGGGTTTTACTTATTTGTGGTTGTTGTCACCCGTAATAAATTCGCCTTGGACTATATGAAACCAATGTAGAAGTAAAATATTATATTGAGCGGACTTCGCTGCTAAAAGTACGATTCAAGAGTACAAGAAAACAGAAAGTAATTGGTTTTTTATTTTTATATTTATTGTTGAAGCTACTAAAACGTACCTCACTCCTTCAAATACAAATTCAAACTAAAACTAAGAAGAAGCCTTAGAAACTGGTAATAAGCGAAAAATATGTAAATTATACAAACGGATTTTTGTGTGCACAATTATGCAGTGAGAGATCTAATCAAAGAGAGAAATATATTAGAGCGAAGCGAGAATTACATGACTCAAGGCGAATCTCTTCACGGAGATAGCAATAGTACAATAGTAATAGCGTTTGCTTTTTGAACCACCTATGTTTTTGAGAATGGTAACACAAATGACATGTCAAATGTGTTCATAATTTACTTAAAGGTTTGACATTTACGAAATGGGACGCTATACGCTTGAACAAAATTGGGAAATATTGAAAACCTATTTCCAGCGTGGTGAGTCTTCTTCTTCTTTTCTGATTTTCACATCGGTGGTTACGTCAATAAGCAAAATTGTCGGATTTGGAGCTCATAAAATTCACACGTTACTGCAGAGAAGCAAATGCATCCACAACGAGTCACTGTTTGGTGCGGTTTTTGGTCTGGCGGCATCATCGAGCAATTTGTTTTTCGAAAATGAGCGAGGAGCCGCGGTTATAGTAAATGGCGAGCGTTACCGTGACATGCTCAACGAGGATGAAGAGGATGACATGGACGACATTTGGTTTCAACAGGATGGTGCAACTTGTCACACTGCCAAAGTTACACTCGAACTTTTGGCTACCGTTTTTGAAAACCGAATAATCAGCCGAAATTCAATTGGCCGCCTCGGAGCTGTGATTTAAGCCCGTTGGAGTATTTTTTGTGGGGAGCCGTTAAGGACAAATGCTATGCGAACCATCCAGAGACGATTGATGCTTTAAAACATGAAATCGAAGTTGCCATTCATGAAATTGGAGGCCAAACAATCGAAAATGTGCTTAAAAATTGGGTTGATCGAATGGCCTACTGTAATGCCAGTCGTGGCAGTCATTTGAACGATATTCTTTTTCATTCATAAATGACAATGTTCAATCTTCAAACTAAAAAAAAAAGTTTGAAAAAATATTGATTAGTTTTTTTTTTATAGCCGATTCAAAAACCAATTACATGGCCCACCCTATATTTTGATTTTGCTTTTTGGGCTCAATCGTCAAAATGATTATTTCGGAGGTGAATTGGTTGAATAAAGAAAACCACAGACATAAACGCAAACAAAATTAAAATTAAAAATTAACACTCATGCGTACTTATGCAAAAGAAATCGAAAGGCCCCAATACGGGGACATGAAAAGAATTCAGTCTCATTTCATTTATTTATCATCGCTGTAGTTTTCTTTAACAAATATTGCAACGTTGTACATCCCTGGTTTGTTGATCGCATAAAATTATAAATCAAGTAATATATTGAATTCATATCTAAATAAATTAGTTTAAATGTTTAGTTTAAGTTTTCAACCTTATAAGCGTTTTAGAATTTCACCTAATTTTCCGTCGTCTTATGGGCGAGTATTCCACAAAAGCCCTCGGCCGTTAAGGATCAAAATTTTAAATCAAATTAAATTGTTCGTAGTATTATTATTAATAAAACTTTGCTCAGATTTATTATTTATTCCTGTGCTATGAGGAAGGAGTAAAGTTGGAGCTTGTAATTGGCTACGGTGGAGGATATGGAACAGCGTCCGGCAACCAATGCTTCCTTCTACCACAGGTTATAATATCTGAAACCCTAAGGTAATCCCACCATAACCATTCGTTTTCTGTGAATTCCGTGCAACAAGTTTTGTTCTGCACCAACCATGTGGGTACTTGAAAAAGATTACCCATTCTTCCTTTCATTCTTTTCGCGCATATTAAGTATTTATCCAAAATAATATTTCCACTTATTTTTGTTTGTTTAGATTTGAATATAACAACGTAAGAAGCGAAATATGTTAGCAAAGTACAGATTTTTGACGTACATAAGTGCTAAAAGTGAATTTATCAGCGGTTCTACTGATTTCACCTTCTAAAGAAAAACTTTTATTTTACTAAATTCTGTATATAACAGTTTTAAAATTTTGCCATATTATTTGTGAACTCAGCTTATTATTTTTATATCGATGGTTTTCGAGAAAAGCGACACAACTCAAAATTAACTCAAATTCGGAGTTTTGCCGTTAAAAGCAAAAATCAACTACAGATTTTATATATTTTTATCTGGAAAAGCGTCATAAGCGAATCTTGAAGCAATTCTGAGAGATGGCGTTAGTGTCGTTTTGTCAGGTGATCGAAAGGCGTGTCAATTATCTAGAAAACTGACCCACCTCAGTATTTTGTATTTTTGAATTATGTCACTTTTCTCAAAAACCATCGATATGTACTTATGTAAAGAAATCAAAATTGTCAGAGGTGACTAACCGCTCGCGCATATTATAAAGCTTTAAAAATTAAAATGCTCACTTATTGTTTTTCGAACTAAAAAAATCGATATTCCAATAACTAAAAAATACAAACTTAGTACAGAGATTCTTTTTATGGAAAGAATATTCGAACTACTAAATGCCACTACAGCAAGCCCAACCACACAAGGTACTATACATACAATGATTGACATGATAGTGCATCATTTATATACTAATAAAATGTGCCAGCAACTACAACGACCTACCGTTCACAACACAATCAATAAATATTGCTTTAGTTCAAAATATTATTAAATTTTTATTTCCGAATAGCTGCAGCTAAGCCATGCAAATTCGGAGCCGAGCATAAATATTTTCGTAAAAAAACATTTTACTTGGTGCATTCAGCTTGCTGAGCAGCTTACAATAAAGCAAGTATAATAAAATGACTATTCCGTAGATTACAATAAAAAATAACCTCGCTCCTCCTTCTCACGCAATCTCATTCGTTCAGTAGGGGAAATTTACGCACTTATATATGTATTTATATATATTACCATACTGGCATTTTTGTTATTAAAGCTACGAACCGCTCTCGTATTTACGATCGGCTTTTGAGTAGCTATGCAAGTATGTGACGGAAAAAATTTATCAAGCCATATAACGGCGTTTTTTATTTTGTTTTTCAACTTTTTTTATTATTCTTCACAGTTGGATAAGCGCCAAGTTACCCCCTTTTACTATTATTTTTTTTTTTTTATATATTCTTTTATTATTTTATATTTTTATAGCACTGCCAGCAGATTGCTTTCAAGCATGAATCAAGTTGCACTTAAAAAAATGTGCAAAAAATGTTTTATTCACTCGTATGCTTCAATCATTTTTCATCTTTTGATTGCGAAAAAGTGCGTATAGGAGCACTTATTGTGCTATAGAATTTATCAAAATTGAGGGTTGACCCTTTGGTATGCTGCTACTGCCAAAATTTTCCTACTAATTACAGGTGTTTGGTCAGAATTAACTTATAAACTGGCATTCTCAAAGCTCACTGCTTTCAATTGTTTCACCAAATTAGCCCATTTATTGATATGGTAAGTGCTCTAATACTCACTGAACAGAATAGCTTCTGAGAGTTGAACATATTTTCTGCTTTCAGTGTTCGACTAACGCGAGTACCTTTAAAATTGTGACCTTAACGATTTTTTAAATTATTGTAAGTTCATTCTGTTCGCCACGTTTAATTCTGCTTTTCGAATAAATAAGCGTAATTCTCTCGCGCGCAATATTACATAATAATGCATTGCCAACGCATTTTTCAATCGTTGCACGTTGCGGATTGCAAATTGCGAAAAGGAAAATACGCAACTACGCGTTGCTTGGCGTTGGAGGCGTATGCTGGACGCAACAGTGTAATTTTAATTTTGCTAATTTTTGTACTTATCCATCATTATTTCTTGCAGAAGCGTGCCGTAGCACAAGTCCGTGACAGTTAATGGATTGTCCTTCATTGACGATTTGCAAGGAGAAGAAAATTCTGTAATAAATGAAATCAATTGACATTCTTTGGCATCACGAATTTTTAACATTTAAAGTTTTAAAAATTTCAAGTAAGGTTGAAAGTTATGTAGTTTTTTTCTGAAATTGTTTCGTAAAAGTCCACATGGATTTTTTTCATGTAAAAATCTTGTCAAAAGGGGAATGGGCTGTGTGCTGAATCCACCGAAGAGTCTTTCAAAATTCTTGTTGAAGCCCATTTTCCGGAAAATTCTTTTGCTCAAGCTTGCAATAATGACACGAGTCGGCAGGAGGGGTTTTCCCTGGGATTTCCCTGACATCAATCCTAGCCGCCCCGTTAAAATCTCCAGGTATTGATGGTGTCATGTCAGTGATGCTTCTGAGGACTAAAACTTTGGTGGTTCCTGACCTTCATAAGATTTTTTGGACGTGTATCTCGTTAAACCATGTTCCTGCTAGCTAGAAGAACACCAGGGTGGTCTTCATTCTCAAGGCAGGAAGGTGGAACCACGTCTTAGCCAAGGACTTCAGGCCTATAAGTCTTACCTCCTTGATCCTAAAGGTGTTCCACGAAATGATCGACTATCACATTCGAGACCAATCTGAAGACAAATTATCTCCAGCTCAGCATGCCTATCTGAAAGGGGAAATCTGCCTACAGCCTTACAATTCAGTTTGGCGGTCTTTATAGACGTAGAGGGCGCTTTCAACAATGTTAGGGCTGGATCAATTGTTACTGCAAGAAATAGTCTAGAGGTGAAGAGACCTACCCGTCTCTGGATCACGTCCCTGTTAAGATGTGGGGAAATTAGATTAGCGCCCAGAATCACTAGATTCGTGCATAGGAGTATACCGCAGGGTACCTTTACTTTGCCTAGTTGCTATTGAAGAAGTTCTTACTCGTTTAAATGGCGGTGGGGTAAAGATAGTACCATACGACGTTGAGATGGTCCTAATGGTATCGGGACCACTTCCCTCAGTCTTGGCTGAGATTTTGGAAAGTCATAGGAACATAGAGTGAAATGAAGTTTTTGATGAGCTTGCCAGAAAAGGGACTGAATTGGACTCAGAGACCGGCCACCGGCATTCCTCTGACTGTTGTTAAAGTGGAGTTGCATCACTTATTTCTCAGGAAAGCGCAGATCAGAATAGCTCCATTTCTTCATGTGCTATTTCGAAAACCTTTTGGCACCAGTACTATAGATGGAGGACTCAGAAAGTCCTGAGGACTTCACGCCATTCAATTTCCAAACATGTAGCTGTGCTTACTTGTCATTGGACGATCGGCATATACGCGAACAAGCTCGGTTTACCATATAACTCCCACAGTAGAAGTTAAGGAAACCTTTCAGAGACTTTCAGAGAGGGACTGTTGAGTACTTTCTCTGAAAATGTCCGGGCTTAGCAGCTAGACGGGTAAGGTCAGTGGGTGCTCCTTTCTTCGGCAGCCTAGGGCAGTGCGCCAACCTAGAAAACAGGTAGAAAAAGGAAGAAAAAAGCTTTAGATTAGAGGATGGCGATCAAAGGTGGCTAATTACGATCGTATCAATCGCTTCAAGCTGCTGATGAATTTCATGAGATATGTGATATTTAAACCCGGAATATCGACAGGTGTGGCAGAAACGTGAGAGCCCAGATGTTTAAATCTTTGCGCGACGAGAGCAGGGCAGCTGAGGAAAAGGTGCTGAGATGACTCCACCTCATGCTCCAGACAGCTTTTGGACTTGAAACAGTTCCAAGTCAAACCGCATGGACACCTAAGGAACAATGTCCGATAAGGATAACTACCAAATTCGAGAGCTGCGGCTTTGTTAGTCTTTTTTTATTATTGATTGGCTGTTTGTGCACTGTGACCTCAATAGATCTATTGTGCAGCTATGTAGCCTACTCGAACATTTTTAAGCTATTAAAAAATCCTAAAACTGCTGTAAGCTTAATTTCTACGAGGAGGTTTGGATTTATAGCCCCATTCACCAGGTAATTTTGTCTGCGTCGTTCCACTGCTGGCCAGTCGCAAGAACGTGTTCTGCTGTTTATTGTGACTCTTTGCAGAGTCTATAGTAATCGTTTTCTATCACACCTATGTTTTTCATGTGATAATTAAGTTTACAGTGTCCTATTAGTAGTTCAGTGTAAAGTTTTATGTCCTTTCTGCTTAGATTGAGGATTGCTTTTGCCTTTATCCGTTCTGGACCTATGAGTCTTTTCGATTGCCGCATGTCCGCTTGGGCTCTCCAGTAATCGATTAGGCCTCGTTGTTCCTGCTCACGTAGAAAGACACTTTTGAAGCTGTTATTTACCCCGCAGAAAGGTTCAGGACCTATGAAGGGAGTGTTTGCCCCCTTTTTCATTAAAGTGTCCACAATTTCATTCCCTTCGTGCCTCTCATGTCCCGAAACCCACATCAAGGTAACAAAGTTTCTTGATGCTAGGGTGTTGAGGATTTTAAAACATTTCCAGACCAACCTTGATTTGAATGAGAAGCTATCCAGCGATTTTAGAGCTGCTTGGCTCTCAGCCTTTGAAGTTCCCTCGAGTCCCAGATCTACCTGTAGACAGAAGGATCTCGGAATCTCGGATCTAAGGAAGACATTTGCTTAACAAATTTCAACACTGAAATGTTTGTGCTTTCTTTATTTGTAGGTAATTTAATCTTTAAATTACTTCAAAAAAATGTATTGCTCCCCACCTTTGCTTATCCGGCATATGTTTAGTACAGCATTTCAGGTCGCCCTTCTCACGACATTCTACCTACATAGGCGCATTCATTTGACTTTAAGCGTATGCATAAATACAAGCACGCATACATACAAATATGCGTTTGTGGTTTTTATGCGCCGTTGTACTAACGCATATGAATATGAACGAGTATGCGGCGCTTTGCGTTTCATTTCCTTTGTTATCTTCTGCATGTTTGCTCATAAAAATTACAAGCTAAATATCACTCATTCACACGTAACATAGTTCTGCATACGTCAAGTGAAGTGCATACATGTACAAATACAAATGCAAATGAGCGCACATACATGTAGCCAATTGTGTGCTATTTATTTTTCTCCCTTACTTTGCCTCTTTTACTTTTCAGATTCCTTTTACGAAAATCCTGTAATCCTTTTTGTGTGCGGCATTCTTGATGCACAGCGGTTTTCTTGTATTTGCTTTCAAAGCTACACATTTCCTTTTTCCATTTTCAGTTTAACCATTTCTGAGAATAATAAAAATTTACAATAATATATATGCATGCGGGCCAAAGGATAAACATAAAAAAACGTAGTTATTTATGCACACAATCCTTTAACTTTTACTTTAAGGTTTCTTTGTGTCAATTTTCTAACGACTTGCTTTTTGGCCCATAGGGATCACGTGACTGTCGTTTTATTTGACATAAATCTAAGGTTTAACTCGGTGTTGCCTATTTAAGTTGCTGTAAGCTAATTTCTTTTGACCAAAATGTATTTATACAAAGCAGGAACCGAAAATAACATTTACAAAGTTCTTTGCTGCAGTAAACTACGAAATTATCCACTTTATTTTTATTTATAGCTGAATGATTTGCATATTTGAGTTTGGGGTTTCTTTGCTTCTATAAACAAGGCAGAGATATGTGGCTCAAAAATAGAAACTGAAAGTGCATTAAAAAATATAAAAATCACGACAGAATAAAACCTCAGCGTAATTCGATGAAAATTAGTGTATTGAAGCGAGGAGGAAAAATGTACCAAAAATAGATTTTTATATTCTACGATTAGTAAAAGCTTAAGTGTTAAAGTTAAGTTGATTTCAGTAAATTTTAATGCTTAGCTATTACCAGAAACATTTTTCTTATAGCGGTCGCCCCTCGGCAGGCAATGGCAAACCTCCGAGTGTATTTCTGCCATGAAAAAGCTCCTCATAAAAATATGTGCCGTTCGGAGTCGGCTTGAAACTGTAGGTCGCTCCATTTGTGGAATAACATCAAGACGCACACCACAAATAAGAGGAGGAGCTCGGCCAAACACCCAAAAAGGATGTACGCGCCAATTATATATATATTATATATAAATATAATTACCAGAATATCATGTAAAATAAATTCCCAAAATATGTACATATACAGACTGCTTCAGAAGAAGAGAACCGGGGTTTTCCCTGTAACTTCAAGATATATTTCGTTCTGCTTTTTGCTGCGTAATAGTCCCACTCAGGGGCTACAACACCAGTGCTAACTCAGGTTAGTGTCAGTCAAAACTTTCCCGTAAACGCAACCGAACAAAAATGAGTGAAAAGTACGCGAAGCGTTTTGAGGCGGTATTTTTATGCACGCATTCGAAAGGGCCGAAATTATCTTACGTCGCGGCTGCAAAAGTGATTAAAAAATCAAAAAATTTTGTTGTGATGTGGAATCAGGTGTATACCTAAGGTGTATAAAAATGTTGATGACTTTTCACAGCGTGGCAAGAAGCGAGTGACGACAAAACAGCAGGAAAAAGTGATCGTCCAACTTTTTAAGCGGGACCTTTCTTTGTGACTACGCCAAGCACGATCAGTTATTGCTAAAAAGGGAATAGATGTCAGTATCAACACCATCGAACGTCGACTAAAGGAGGCGAACATATCCTACCGTCCCACATCATCAAAACCACAGCTTTCAGAAAAACACATTGAGAAACAACAAAACAAGAAAATTGTGTCACTGTATTGGACTGGCCTTCCCAGTCCCCAGACGCCAACCCCATTGAAAATGTGTAGAGAACTATGTAAACGCATCTTGCCGAAAGCCCAGTCCATGATTTAAAGCAAGTCGTGCGTCAAGTTCGCAAAATCTCGTCCTGTTCGTCGACGAGCTACGGAGCAAAGCAGGTTCAAAGCATTAAGAAGATTCCAGGCTATACTCGACAACGATGAAGACTACACGGCTAATTGAGTAATTGCGACTCGTAGTTTTGTACATACTTTCAGGTGGGCAAAAAGTAAGGTGAATTTATTTGTCAAACTTCGCGGGATTAAAATTTCGCTCTAGTTATTTTTTTTCATGAGTTGGCAGCACTGTTAATAGCATCTGGGCCAACTTTCATCTGAATGTCATTATCAGTAATATATTTACGCTTGTGTTTACCAAACGACGAAGAGTGCATTTTCGATTTTTACAATGTCTGATTTGATTGAGCAGAGAAGTGCCATCAAATTTTGTTTGCGGAATGAAATTTCGGCTGCGGAAACGTTTAGCATGTTGCAGAAGGCATTTGGTGATTCGTTCATGTTCAGAAAAATGTTTATAAGTGGTACAAAGACTTCAAAGAGGGTCGAGAACGTGTTGATGACTTGGAGCGCTCCGGACGACCATCGACGTCAACACGTCAATAAAGTGAAGGAGTTAGTGCTCAAAAATCGTCGGTTGACTGTTAAAGACCTTACTGATATGATCGGAATATCAGAAGGATCTGTGAAAACCATTTTGAAAGACCATTTGGGCCTACGAAAAGTCAAATCTCGTTTGGTACCGAAAACTCTCAATTTCTTGGAAAAAAGTCGTCGCGTTGATGTGTGTGAAACAAAGCTTTCAGACTATCAGGACAAGCTCAAATGCATCATTACGGGAGATGAGACTTGGATTTATGCTTACGACCCTGAAACAACCGACCAATCAAGCGAATATCGTGCTAAAGGCGAGGCCAGACCCAAAAGAGCACGTCAAAGTCGTTCAAAAATAAAGGTCATGATGACAGTTTTTTTCGATTTTCGTGGTGGGGTGCACTATGAATTCCTTTCACCTGGCCAAACTGTTAATAAGGAATATTATTTGAGCTTTATGCGTCGTTTACGTGAAGCAATTCGTCTAAAAATACCAGAATTATGGGCCAACAACTCTTGGTTTTTGCATCACGATAATGCACCGTCTCACACTGCACTCGTTCTTCGTGACCATTTCGCCAAAAATTCCTCGCATATCGTTCCGCAACCACCGTATTCGCCTGATTTGGCTCCGTGTGACTTTTGGCTATTCCCAAAACTCAAGAGACCACTCCGGGAAACGCGTTTCGAGTCGATTGAGGAGATAAAAGCTGAATCGAAGAAGGTGCTGATGGCTATACCGGAAATGGACTATTTGGCATGTTTCGGGGATTGGAAAAATCGTTGGCATAAGCGTATTTCATCGAGAAGGGATTATTTTGAAGGGGCTGAAACTGATTTACACGAATAAATAAAGATTTTTCATTTTACAACCAAATTCACCTTACTTTTTGCCCACAGTATCTTTTATGCTTCATGAATAATCGCCGTTCCTTTTTCTGACACAGACATTATATGTACGTTAATAACTATGCGCAAAATACTCCGATTTGCACACGGCTTTTAGTATTTTGAAGCCAGTCTCTCCTGGAAGGTTTAAGTCGACATAAATTGCCGAGTTTATGAGTCCAAATATGTAAGAAAATCATAAAATTTAATTGATTAAATTTAATGTCAATTTACACCAACGCACAAATAACTCAACCAATTAGGGTGGTGTTTACTGGTATAAAAACTTTGAAATTGTTACTAGTTAATAGTTAAGGGGATATATTCAGTTACATATGCATATATATATATAATTGGCGCGTACACCCTTCTTGGGTGTTTGGCCGAGCTCCTCCTCCTATTTGTGGTTGGCGTCTTGATGTTGTTCCACAAATGGAGGGACCTACAGTTTTAAGCCGACTCCGAACGGCAGATATTTTAATGAGGAGCTTTTTTCATGGCAGAAATACACTCGGAGGTTTGCCATTGCCTGCCGAGGGGCGGCTGCTATTAGAAAAATGTTTTTATTAATTCCGAAAAAAGCGGATTTTCCAGAATTTTTTCTGCGAAAACTTTTAAAATTATTGATCTATTATCTATTGATTTACACATATTAAGTTATCTCTTAACTATATTTTAAGTCTTAGTATTAGTAAAAATGTTTATTTGGAAAGGAGCTACAGCTGATCTCCGGGAGCTCCTCTCTATAGCCATCCAGTGCTGTTGATATAGTGGAGGAGTGAAAAAGGATCTAGGCTAGAAAACTGCCGCAGGCTATCCTCAAAAGGCACACTAAGGAACCCCATTCGCCTAGCCACCAGACTCGGACATTTGCAAAAAAAGTGTTCAAGTCACTTTCTCTGCAGGATCCCCACAGTTTCTGCCAGAGACGTTGTACGGAAGTCTAAGCTTCCCCGCATGAATTCCGATCTCCGAGTGGTCGCTAAGAGTTTACAAATTGAGAAGAGTTTATTCCGTGGGATCCCAGCACTTTAAGCGTCCTGCTTCTGTCGTACTGAGGCTAAGGTGTGTTTGAGATATCACTCGTTAAAATATAACTCTGTTTCAAGAGGAATTGTGTATTTTCCCTTTAATACCGCTGGGGACCACTGGCAAGCTCTTCGGTAATTCCTTTTCCCTCTATGTTCCTATGCACTGGAACCCAGATAAGAGAAATGTTTCCTGCACGTTCCAGAGATTTGATCTGCTCCTTACAGCAGTTGACCAAACGAAATCTGCAACATGGCGACGACTATCGGAAAAGATATTTTTGTCTCTCTCCCAAAAGCGATCTCTAAGTAAAGGACTATCAGATTGGAAGTACTTTTTCTAATAGGATACTGTTAAATTAAATATATGGAAAAGGCTTACTGCTCAACAACGTTAGGAAATCGTACAACTGTATTACGAAAAGCGACACTCTGTGCAAAGTGTTCATCGCGCGCTCAGGCCAAATTATGGTGTACATCGATGAGACCGTTTTTGGTTTAACGGATACGTCAATAAGCAAAAACAAGCTATTTGGGCTTCAGGATAACCCGAAAACATTCAAGAACCAACCAACAGCCATTACATCCACTGAAAACAAGCGTTTGGTGAGGCCGATAGGCCGGAGGAATCATCGGCCCATATTTCTTCAAAGAGGAGGCTGGCGCCAATGTAGCAGTAAATGGCGAACGCTTTCGCGCCGTGACAAACGACTTTTTGATGTCGCAAATTGAAGCCTATGATATTCACAATATTTGATTCCAACAAAGTGGCGCTACTTGTAATACAGCCCGTGAAAAAATGGATTTACTGCATCGTCGTGTCGTCTCGTCTTGGACCAGTAGATTGGCCACCAAGATCGTGCGATATCACATCTTTCGATTTTTATTTGTGGGGATATATAAAGTTTAAATGCTTGTGGATTAACCAGCTTCGATTGACGCATTGTAAGCTAACATTAGCAAAGTTATTCACGAGATACCGACCGAAGTCCTCCAGCGAGTCGCGAGTCTTTCAAAATTGGTTGCGATCAATATTTAAAAGAGAATATCTTTAAAAAATAAATGTCATGAATAGTTCTACACAAAAATAATAAGGATTACCCAGTCAATTTTAATTTTCGTTTTTTCATGACAATTTAAAACCCCTTGAAAAACACTATTACTTTTCGGCAGTTTAAAAAAGACTGAAATAATAGCTGATTTAGAGAAAAAAAACCGTTTCAACTTCAGATTCCGTCTTGGATCCGTCGGTGAAAACTGAGGTATCTATGTTTGTGCAGACTCTGCCCTCTTTCCAATGCAGCCTGCTTAAAAAGATGCTATTTCCTATTACTATTAAAATTTTGGTGACCTCCGTAGCCAAATTGGTTGGTGCGAGACTACCATTCAGTATTGCATAGGTTCAAATATCTACGCATGAAACAGCAAAATTATAGAAAAAGTGTTTTCTAATAGCGGTCGCCCTCGGCAGGTAATAGCAAATCTCCGGTGTATTTCCGCCAGCTCCTTTTAAAATATATGTGGCGGTCGGAGTCGGCTTGAAACTGTAGCTCCCTCCATTTGTGGAGGAACATCAAAACGCTCGCCACAAATAAGAGGAGTAGCTCGGCCAAACACCTAAAAAGGGTGCCAATTATTTATTGTTATTTTTGTATTAAAATTTTGAAAACAAAACCGTATTAAAAAAAAATGATATTTGTGTGTATGCTCGCTGTGTACCAAACTCCACAAAGCGGAATAAGCGGACAAAGCAAAGGTCAAATCCAATTTTCAGATTTCTTCTACTTTTTTAGGAACGACGTAAAACACATCTGGTTTCACCGAACACAAAGCAAGAAGTGCCGTCTAGTACGACCCGATGCAGATGAGACATGGCTCACTAAAGGTATCTAGCAGAAAACAATCAGAATACTTCTTTGCCGATTCGGATAGGATTGGAAATGCTTTTTCGCATAGTGAAAATCAGAAAGTCCTAATTAATTTGAAAAGTTTACTAAAATTGCAGCTAAAGAAGCATAAGAAAATTCGAAGTGAATTGTTTACCTTTAACCGCAGCTTTCTAGAAAATTTGTTCTCGCAGGTAAGGCTCCTTTCCATAGAGAAGGTAACCTGTACATACCTATACATGGAAAGAATAGTAATATGTAGCGGTGTGGCTTAAACCACTTCGCTAGGCCGAATTTCTGCTACTATTTATTGCGTGCGTCTTGATTGTTTCCTATGCATTTGATACCAAAAATCCTTTCCTTCCCATGAACGGTAGATGGTTTTTATGAAAAGCTTTTTTATGATGCGGATTACTAGCCCATATGACTGACAGTAATAAGCTCTGCTAGTCGCTTCTTCACATATGCCTATGGAGTTTTCATGCACAGAAGTATAGAAAGGGTAGAAGTTTTATACCGCAATATAAATTCTAATATCAAACGCAATCTTCAATCTGTAGGTATGTACGAGTAAGTCGCTGTTTAACAGCTTTCGAGGCGCGCATAAAGTGTTGAAAGATTTTGTTCTCTTTCGATTACCACCTACTTCAGAAACTGCGGCATTTTTCCTTTGATGAAAGTACTTGAGAAGTTTTTTCTTCCAGCTTGGAAGTAAAGCGCTGGCATTTTTGTCACGTTGTGTTGTTGTGCTGAACAATACAGACACACAAACTCGAAAGTTATAAATGGGCTTTTCAATACCAAAAAAGCGAAGTGGCACAGATTGAAGGGTTTGACGTCAAAGAGACAGTTGAAAGTGGGCATGTGTCTCCATTGAAATGCCCACGGCAGTATTTTGAAAAGCAAAGGTTGATGACTAAGTGAAGCCAAAAACCTGACTAAAATGAAAAGAGAAATTAAATCGTAGCTGTGGCATATCAACCGTAGCCAATTTGCATTCCTTGTCATTTTAGTTTTTATGCTCTGACGAATCAGTGTCAAATCTCCATGTTAACTATAAAAGCCTATTGAACATGTCATTGTACATTGTATAAGTACAAAATTAGAAGGTGGCGCAAGATTAACCCTCCAATTTGGTTTTGAATTACTTTTTTATAAACTATAAAAATATATGGAAGTATTTTGAGTAATGGAAATCTTTATTTGAACCTTTACAATTTTTTTCTTTAAGTGGAACAAATAACACCCGTCAAGGGCCTGACGCCAGTGTTGATAAACATTTGTGCTCATTTTATCGTATTTTCCATGGCTTTCCGCGAGATTTCCGGTGATAAGTGCACACATTCGTGTTGAAAATATTCCTTAAGGGCTGCGATTGTGTAAGATTTGCTGGAATAAATCTGTCAATCGACTTGAAGCAGCCCCATAGGAAGAAGTCTGGGATGGTTCAATCGGAAGATCTTGCTGGCCATGCCAATCGCCAAAACAGGAGGTGACCCGACTAGGAAACGCTTCCTTCATAATGTCCATTGTGGTCCGTGCTGGGTGTGTAGTTGCACCGTCTTGATGGAACCACATATTCGCCAAGTCCCGCTCATTTAACTCCCATAGTAAGAAGTCGTTCATCAGGGACCCACTGCGTTCGCTAATAACAGTAACCGTAGTGCCGATGACATCTTCAAACAAAAAAAAAAATACCACTCAATACCTCCCCCCAGTGAGCGCGGCACTATACAGTGATTTGAGTGGATGTGATGATTCTTCTTGTATCACAGCGGATTTCCGCTGTCCCAAAAACGACGATTTTGCTTACTGACTGCTCATGAAGATTTTCCACACAAAAGAGGATGAGATTAAGGATGGATTGACAGTAATTCCCACGCGACTGACAGTCAGCAGGCAGTAACTGATGCACTTTGTGCGGGAAAATGTGTGAGTCTTTCACTAAAATTCGCTGTAGGCCCCGTCGTTCTTTTGTTTTTTCTGCGATGATGACCGTGGAGAGGAAAGTCTCATGAGTACTGCTATACTGACATAGCAGCATGCACGACTTGACGCTTTACAGCTATACCTGCATACTAAATACTATCTACCACTCTCCCCGCGGATCTGCTAGAAAGGGGAGGCTGGTTAGCTCAAAGGTGCCTTTGTTGTTTATTGTTGGCAGCTGCGAAACTCTGTGCGACTTAGGTTGTTATGAATCTGCGTTACACGCGCGCAGATTTTCTTCCAGTTACTAGCTGATTTCAGCATAAAATCTATAATATTTTCTCCGCTTAAAATTTTAGAGGTTTCAGGAGCATAACGTGGGCATTGGATCAAGACGTGATCAACATCTTCTTCCCTCTCGGTGCAGATTGGATAATTTGGTGAATTTTTAGAGCCAAATCTAGGCAGATGATATCTTTGATGTGTTTTGCCATTATAACCACCTCGACATCATTCGCGAATCAAATTACTTTGGTTGTAGGAGACGTATCCAGACATAGAACACCGTCATATTTAAGGTTCCATAAAAGTGTGCTTGAAACTGAATATTGGCGGGCCCCTGTTATTACATTGTACTCCTCAATATCTTTGTCAATTCTAGACCTCAGTATTCTGATTATTTTGGTAATATAACTTACTTTATGAGGGCTTCTAAAGAGTGGTTAAGTTTCAAGGGCCGGTGTTGATTTTAAATAAAATACAATTTTTTTAGAAACTTATTGTCATTTCTCTTCATTATAATAATATTGGTATGGCGCAATTACGTATGGAACAAAATGTCAGCCAAATGGCCGCCGCGGCCTCGGCGGCACACCTCCATCCGATGGTCCAAATTTTCGAGGACGGCGAGGCATAATTGTGGCTCTATGCCGTTAATGTGCCGAATTATCTCATCCTTTAGCTCTTAAATTGTTGCTGGCTTATCGACGTACACCTTTTCTTTCAAATAACCCCAAAGAAAGAAGTCCAACGGTGTCGTTGACGTTTAGGTGTGGTTCACATTCAACATCGGCCCTTGAAATTTTAATATACGCTGCCAGCCAGCTTTATTAAAAGTGTTTTAACGTCCAGAGCGCAGTATTCTTTTTCCCCGGCCACAGCTTTGCTTGGCCTCAAGAGCTTCTGTTGCTAATTCTACCTCGCATTCGATGTCATCCATAATTGAACGTGGCTCGCCATTTGATTGATGTTTGTTCATTCTCAGCGATATCGGCAGCCAGCCTGATGGCGATGACGCCCTGCAAATATTGTGTGGTTCCAGTCTGTTCGAGTCGAGCAGAAGAAGCAGCTTGAATGTCGGCCAAGTCAACGCGACACTATTAAGAAATCGATAGTCATGCCGAGTCGACACCACCGACCGCTTATTCAAAACAATCGACATAATTATTCCACGCCCTTGCGGAGTATGCCGCTCCATCGTTTGTCTCTTTGTATATTGCGGATGCTTGCCAAATGTCTTTACATATATGAACGTACGACACCATTTACAAATATGATAACATCTTCCGATAAGCTGATTACTTTTGCGCCACCTTGTATATATGTATGTGCCCCCTTTTCCAATTTGATTCGTTTACTCTGTTGCATACAACCGTTATGTGAATAAAATGATAATACGATTGGGTACAAATGCACGCGGGTGTAAAAAAACAATTTCGAGATCTGTGGAAGTTTCAAAAAATTGTATATACATACCTAATTTTATAATTGACATTTACACCCTTTGTTGGGTGTTTGGCCGGGCTCCTCCTCTATTTTTGGTGTACGTCTTGAAGTTGCTCCACAAATGGAGGGATCTACAGGGTTAAGCTGAGGAGATGTGTGGAACTTGGCAGAAATACACTCGGAGATTTGCCATTACCTGCCGAGAGGCATCCGCTATTAGAAAAAGCTGTTCCTATAATTTTGCTGTTTCATACACGGAGATTCGAACCTGCGAATTTCCGAATGATAGTCACGCACCAATCCATTCGGATACGGTGGCCAAAGATATTGGTCTTCGATAAAAGGATTGATTTCCTTCCATTCATTTATTATTGCGTCCAATAATATCTAGAGTTGCGATACGGGGGGAGGAAAGTTCGTCTAGGACTGATTTCTTGGGTTTGGGAAATAAGTTCGTAGCGTTTTTACCGAGGACGTTCATTTAGACAAAAAACAATAACTGTATCAATAAGTTAATCAGTTATATATTCGCTGTTGCTGTTTACGAGCACGACCTCTTCCCACGTTTCAACCAGTGTGTTGATGCCGTTTTGCCAAAAATCGACTGGTCTGGTGTCAAAGAAATTGTTGAGCCAGTTTTTAAGGGCCACTTTGCTAATGAAGATAACGGCCATATGGTTTGACAGGGAGCGGAAAAGATGGTAATCGGTGGGTGCAAGGTCCGGAGAATACGGCGTATGCTGAAAGACCTCCCATTCGAGCTCTTGGATTGCGGCTTTGTCAACTTGTTCAACATGGAGGCTGGCGTTGTCGTGAAGGAGTATGGTTTGACCATATCAATCAGGTCTTTCAGTCAAATAGCCTCATTGACGCGGTGTAGCTAGACAATATAAAGCTCCTTGTTGATCATGGAACTCTTTTCAAGCATTTCCGAGTGCGCCGTGCCCTCACAGTCCCACCAAACACATATCATGATCTTCTTTGGATGAAGATCCGGCTTGACTCTCGACTTTGGCGTATCTCCTGGAGCCACCCACACCTTCCTTTGCTTCATAATGATATGTAGGCACAATTCCTCATCTCTCGTGACGATTCGGTACAAAAAGAGCGATGGCCGGCGAGATGCTGAGAAGCAATTTGCAGACGTCTTTCTTTGCTTTTTTTCCTTCGTGAGCTCGTGAGACACCCAGGCTCCCAGGCTCCCAATTTTCGGTAAAACCCATTGAGGGAAGGTGATTAAGAATCGTTTTATGATCGCAGTTCATTTTTTCCGCCAATTCACGACTGGTTTGGCGACCGTTCTCTTTCAAAAGAGATTTGAGACGTTCTTCATCGAATTCAAAAGGGCTTCCGCTGCGGCACGTGTCATCGACGTCAAAGTCGCCATTTTTTAACTTCGCAAACCATTTCCGTGCTGTAAACTCGCCTTTGATACCCTCACCATACACGTCGCAAATATATCGGAGGCTGCTTCGGCAGCTTTTTGGTCTCGATGAAAACCAAAGAAAAGCAGATGGCGAAAATGTTGATTTTTGCCTACTGGGTAATCCATTTCTAAGCCTCAAAACTAATAAAAAATTAAGGAACTAAAAAAAAAATTCCATCAAATGAATGCCTACCCTTTGCCAAGCAGCAAACAAATCGTTGTAAAATAAAAGAAAATATAAAAAAACGCTATGAACTTATTCGCCAACCCAATACAAGAGGGTGTTAATTTCTTCGTCACTAAAATTAGCTCCAAAACGTTGCTCAATGCCATTAAATGCGTGAATTCCAAGCAAATGATTCCTTCATCATTTACATACATACATATTTATAAGGCAGTACCGTTTTCAGTTTTTTTTTTATTTATAAGGCAGTATCGTTTTTTCAGTTCAGATGCTTGGCGCACTTTCATATCTTTTACGAGGTAAATTTGCATTTATGCAGATAAGTAATTTACATAATTTGTTTTACTATTTCCACTTCACGATCTTTGACTTGTGTGCACAGTTGGCGCGTATTTACTGAATGTTTATCTAGATGTGCATAACTCTGCAAAGTTGCAGTGGCTGTACTGCATTATACCCGCGCGCAATGCACTCAACATCATCGAGATTCTGATCTGCAGTCGAGCGTAAATGCAGCTAACGGGATATTAAAATCGACCGCAGGACACCCATTATGCCGGGCTATTTTATTTAAGCACAAAAAGGAAGAGCGAAATTTCGACTTGCAAACTTTGATTGCTTTGCCTTGCCGAGATCCCAATGCTGGCCATGTAAATCCAAAGAAGCCCCAAGCGTATATTCATGCTCGACTCACACACATTGTTTTAAGTTTACGGCTGAGTTTACAAGTGTGTGTGCGCGAGTGCATTTGCATGCATAGACCTACTTAGCCACATACTTGCCATATAGAAGCACATAGGTACAGTATTGGCCAAAACTAAAGCACCCCCTAATGGCATTTCAAATAATGCTAAATCTCTCAATCAAACATCTTGAAATATGGCATATACATATGTCATGTGTTTCCTTGTTACTTAAGTATTTATAAAATATAATACCAAATATACAGCGTTTTGGTTATACTGAAAAAAAAATTGAAATGTTCATATTATTTAAAAACCGAATGGTCAAAACTAAAGCACCCCACATTTTTTTTAACAACGGCTTTGTTTTGTTGTTTTTAAATTAATTTCTCTTCCTAACGGTATTTAAAGCTGAGTCAAAGTTCGTTAGAATAATTTGTGCAAAACACGTGCGGATTTAGTAGGACAAAACATTTCATACGGGAAATCAGCAAATATGGCCAGAAATGCGTATTCAAATGAATTTAAAAATAAAATAATAAGTGATTGGCAAAGTGGTTTATCGCGGCACAAAATTAGTGAGAAATATTCAATAAATAGAAGTGTAATATCGCGACTTATAAAAAAATTTGAACAAACGGGTTCTATTTCTGCGATCCATAGTGGAGGAAGGCCACGAAAGACTACACGACAATACGACTCTAGGATTAAAAGAAAAATTCAGAGTGATCCCACAGTCTCTTCTGAACAAATAAAAATTGATTTAAGTTTGCCGGTAAGTTCTAGAACGATCAGAAGACGAGCAGTGGAGGCCGGACTTTTCAGTCGACGACCTGCTAAAAAGCCATTTATTTCCGCCAAAAACAAAAAAGCGAGACTCGAGTTTGCGAAATTGCATATTAATTGGACAGTTCAAAAATGGAAAACTGTATTATTCTCTGATGAATTGAAATATAATTTGAAACATTCAGATGGAATAAGGCGAGTAAGAAGGCCAAAGCAACAGCGACTAAATCCGAAGTATTGTATCGGAACTACCAAGTATGGTGGGGGGATCATTTTGGTCTGGGGTTGTTTCTCTGGCCAGGGTATCGGGCCTATTCATCGAATAGAGGGAATTATGGACCGTTTCATGTACACAAACATCCTTAAAGATGTAATGCTACCACACGCTGAGAAGGAAATGCCACTGAGATGGAGGTTCCAGCAGGATAATGATCCGAAGCATACCTCTAGGCACTGTAAAACGTGGTTACAGCAAAATGCTATAGAGGTCTTAGACTGGCCAGCTCAATCTCCCGATCCCAATCCCATTGAGAATTTGTGGGAAATTGTAAATTCGAAAATTAATAGGGAAAATTGCAGCCCTGTTTGAAGCGGTTAAAGAAGTCTGGTACAACATTTCTCCGGAAATTATTAGTAACCTAATATCTTCTAAGCCAAAAAGATGTTCTAAAGTTATCAAAAATAATGGGTTTAGTACAAAATACTGAAGAATAAAAACAATTATTTTCGCTTTTAATGGGGGGTGCTTTAGTTTTGTCCAGACAAGTTTTGAATAATATTAATATTTTTTAATTTAATTTTTAATATAAGAAATGTTGAAAATATTTTGTTATGTTTATTAATCACCAAGATATTAAGAAGAAACAAGGTGTAAAAGTAAGTAATATTCGATGTTGTTTTATTGAGTTATTTGACATTATTTGAAAAGCCATTAGGGGGGTGCTTTAGTTTTGGCCAATACTGTATATGCATGTATGTATATGTGCCTGTATCGGTGCATCCATATTTGCCAACCTTCAACCAATTTCCATCTCTTTTCTCTCGGCTACCATATTTGACGGCGCCAGTTATTGCCGTTGTAGGTTTAACGGCTGGAAATTAAAGTGCAAAAATTGTAATATTCGCACGGTTTATTATAACTTTCGTTGTCCAAGCAATGCATCGCCACACATTGAGCCGCATAGCTTGAATAAAACTGTGCTTTCGAGGATATTCTTAAGCGCACTTGACGCACACATATGCACATGTGTATGTATGTACGTTTATCGCATTACAATGAATGCATTCCAGACAAGCAGGTCATTTAAATTGGCGCTGAAAGTCAACGCTTCGTGTTTGTAGTGCTCTGCCAACAGTAAAATTCAAAAGTTGAGCGAAATTTTTTTTAAATTGTTGCATGAATGCTGTTCGGTATTGTTTTCAGATCGAAATTTCGTGAGAACTAACTTTTTCATAAACAGTCGGCTGCTGGCGTCACTAAATTTTACCAAAAGCTGGTTATGGTGAGGGAATTTAGGTAAAGTTATATGGATCGAAAAATGTGACCTTGAACAACGTGTTTTTGTTTGATTTACTATGACATAACGGTTACGCGTCTGGCATTCCATACGAGTGCTTCCTCTTTCATTAAGGTAAATGTTTGCAGCTTAAATCAGAAAATATGGTACCTAACGACGGCCATACGGTAGTGAAACGTGGACACTCAGAGGTGCGGACAAACAGAAGCTGTTGATTTCCGAGCGCAGAGTTCTACGAAAAACTTTTTGGCGCGATATGCCATAAACACTAGTGGCGGAAACGCTACAATCATGAACGCGAAAAACTATATGCGCAACCATCTGTGATAGCCGCAATCATGGCCAACAGATTGAAATGAGTAGGTCACATATTGCGGGCCAACACGGGTTACCCACCTCAACAACCAATTATCTTTGGTAAATGCCGCATACAGAGATGAAGAGACCGCCCGCCGCTTAGATGGATTGACGGAGTAGAAGAAGATGCAGGCTTATTGGGATTCCGGGCATGGAGAACACAGGCACGCAACCAAGATAATTGGTGGCATATGCTACAGCAGGCGAAGACCCAACCAGGGTTGTCCAGCCAACAATGATGATGATGAAAGACGTACACCGTAGCTAATTGGGATTGTGTGTGACTACCCGGCAAGGCAGGCTTTCAGAAATCAAATATATTAACGAAACCAACGCAAGACAAGTCTTGTCGAGGCCGTAAGTTCCTGAGATGAGTGAATATATATGTATATATATATAATTAGCGCGTACACCCTTTTTGGGTGTTTGGCCGAGCTCCTACTCCTATTTGTGGTTGGCGTCTTGATGTTGTTCCACAAATGAAGGGACCTACAGTTTCAAGCCGACTCCGAACGGCAGATATTTTTTATAAGGAGTTTTTCATGGCAGAAATACACTCGGAGGTTTTCCATTGCCTGCCGAGAGGCGAGCGCTATTAGAAAAATTTTTTTCTTCGAACCGGAGTTCTCTCTGTGAATTCCAAATGCTAGTCACGCACCAACCAATTCGGCTACGGCGGCCGGAGCCGAGAGGAAAGGAATAAAAAAACAAACAAAAAAAAACCGGGAAGGGTAGGGTTCGTTACCTACTGTGGGCATGAAACTCCAAGCGATAGAAAAAACGTTTTTCCCAATAGTGGCCGGCAATGGGAAACATCCGAATGTATTTCGCAATGAAGAAGATCCTCATAAAAAAACATTTGCTGTTTGGCGGCTGCATAAGATTGTAGGCCACTCTCTTTGTAAACTTACATAAATACGCACGACAAAAATTATACCTAAATATCCGTAGTGAATAACTCCTAGGCAGTATCTCTTTCATGTCATCTTCAAAAATTTATTTTGAAACAACAGCTAGACGCTTCTTTTGAAATACCCTTTACAAACGGAGCATAAAATAAAACATGTGAACGTCGAAATATAGATTTTCAAAGTTGTTCAGCAACACTTTGCGTCGCAGCAGCAATATTCTCAACAGCGTGTAGGTTTTGGTCTGACTCGACTGATCCTTTTTGTATCCTCGACAGAACCAGTTTATTCACATTTTTCCACCGACCCTTGAATTGTCGACTAACTCCCAGCAATAAAAATCTCGAATTGTTCGTGTTCAATAATTTTAACTTTTTTTTTTATCGTGCACAATTTTGCATCTCTTTACTTAACAGATGTCAAAGATGGCATAAAAAATTGTTATATATATATTATATAATTGGCGCGTACACCCTTTTTGGGTGTTTGGCCGAGCTCCTCTTCCTATTTGTGGTTGGCGTCTTGATGTTGTTCCACAAATGAAGGGGCCTACAGTTTCAAGCCGACTCCGAACGGCAGATATTTTTATAAGGAGTTTTTCCTGACAGAGATGCACTCGGAGGTTTGCCATTGACTGTCGATATATTTATAATAATAATAAGTAATAGTTACCATCTAGGAATTATTTACAGCTGACATCTAGGTAACACTTTTGAGAGACCCTTTACTATACTTGAAGGAATCAAATCCAGTTTACAAAATAAGGAACAAAGCGATTTACAAAAGATAATTTAATTGAATTTCAGTGAAACAAAATGTTATTTAATTAAAGGGTTAGGCGTAGTCAGAGGCCCGAAAAAATGATGATTTTCAATAATTGTTTTTTTTTTTGCTAGTCATTTTCTTTATGACTTGACTTTAGCAAAATTTCAAAAAACAAAAATTAATAATTGTAAAAGTTATCGCTATTTGTGTGGAGCCCGTTTCTCCAGAAGTCCCTTGCTGTGATCATCACAAATCCTTGGAGATTCATCTAAAATCAGTCAGACAGGAGAAATTAGTTTTATTAATAGATCGAAGCTTTCTTTTCACACTTAACAATATGGCAACCTCAGAAAATATTTTTCAGATTTTCGAGAAAAAAAACCGACAATTGATTGTTAAAAAAAAAAATCGAAATTTTTGAAAAAAAAATCCTTCCACCAGGCACGAGTTTTTTCGAAAGCAGTATAAATTTTATTGAAATCTACCAAGCGGTTTTTGAGTTACAGTGATCACCAGTTCAAAAAACAAAGTTTTGAGAAAATTGCATTTAAAGTTTTGCTATCGATTTATGTAGAGTTATACGAATTGTTTAATTACTTACACTGCGTCATCTATTCCTGGGCCATATAATAATTCTTCAGCCGTCATAGCTGCTTCCAAAATATCGATTTGCTTTTGCCTACGTAACATTTTACCTTCTCGAGTGTTGTCGTTAGCGCGCTTATCTGCCACTTTCATACTGCACCATTTGTTCAGCATACCGATGGGAATTAGACCCACAATTAAGTCCCAGTGTATTCATTATAACCAATAACCCGAGCGCCCTTTGTTAATTGTTGAATCACTCGAAAAGTATTTGTCGGATTCACTTCAAATTTTCGCACAATATTTTTAAGTTATCATACTTTAAGAAAATCCAAAAAAAAATTGTTTATATTCTGACTACCCCTAACCCTTTCGGAAATACATGGTGGCCCATATTTATCATTTTGTTTTTGATCATAATTTTGTTATTGAATAACTTTTTTAATAAATAAAAAAAAAGTTGAGTTATGGAAATTTTTATTATTTTGTCTTCATGCGCTCCATGATTCAATTATTAAAGGTTTGCTCACTAGTGACATTCGATTTTTGAAACTCCCTTACAAAAGGTTGTATTTAAGAAGGTGAATAAAGTGGAACAAATTAAATCCTATTTGGTAAAAATGGTAGCAAAAAAGTATTTCCTCACTTAAATGGAAACAAACTGCGAACGGCCTAAAAAATAAATTTTAATTAATATTTGTATGTAAATAATGGTACAAATAGAAGTTATTTGCGGAAATTGCCAAGTCTAATATTAAAACAAGAAATTATTTCACTTAATCCCAGATTTTATTTTGTGAATTAATTATTAAATTTAAAACCGATCGCGAACTTGCGAAGCTTCGCCAATATGAAACTATTTTGTTTAAAAAAAAAAAATAATTGGCACGTACAATTCTATTAGGTGCTTGGCCGAGATCCTCCTCCTATTTGTAGCGTTCGTCTTGTTGTTCCACAAATAGAAGGACCTACAGTTTTAAGCCGAATCCGGCAGATGGTATTTTATGAGGAGCTTTTTCATGCTGGTACTGTGTTTTGCTAAGCCTCCCCTGGACACTTCATCCATCCAGGGAAAGGTGGGCTCATTGGAAACAAGTTCCGTGAATCCCAACTTTTTTATAATGAAGTATGCAATGTTACCGATCGGGTCGAGACTATCCAATTATTCTCCCTGTTGCAACTCTTTGCAAAATATGAATTCTGTCTAAATCACCACATCATAAGAAATAAAGCTTTGTAAATTCTCCACTCATCGAACTCGGATTGCGTCAATTACTCTATTATGTTCTGACTTAAGCGGTATGTATTTCGTGTCATACTACCATAGTCCTGACCCCCAAACCATTTTGAAAATGAAATGTTTTTTCTAGCAATTTTACTTTTCCTCCACTTTTACTCAAAATTTCTAGAGCTAGCAGCCCAGTGTCTTGCTAAGGGAGCCGATTTGTCAAGAAAGAACGAGAAAGCTGCTTACTGAGCAAACCTTTTATCATTGAATCATGCATGCGCTCCATTGTTTGTCTCTTTGTCTACGGCAGCTGTCTAGTGCACAAGTGTCAAATCTGATTGACGTACGACGTCATTTACAAAAATTATAGCATCTCCCGATAGGGTGATTAATTTGCGCCACTTGGTACTTATTAATTTATTTATTTAGTAAATCAAGAAATACAAAGTTTCTTACGGACTACATAGAACTAAGAGTATTTGTAAGAATTATATATATAATACATACATACATGTTTCGAAAATATTTAAAGAAATTATTAAGTGATAATTTAAACTTAAATTTAGCTAACGATAAATCAAAAGCCAAAGAACTTGAAATATGGTTGAACTCATTCAATGTTCTAATCATAGGTGCTTTCGCGGCCTAAACAGTTCTCACCCGCCCTAGAAAGAAAAAATCATTACTCCGAAGATTTTTTCGAGGCATGTAAAAATTAATGCGCTCTAAAAGTATAGGGACTCAACTGTTCCATTTATAATATCGAAAACACAGCAGAGTGACAGTATACTTCTTCTAAATACTTTGTAACGATTTTCAGTTTAGTAATGCACATCTTACATTATAAGAAGAAATCGGATCAGTGAAGTCCAAAGATCTGAGTGCAAAACAAAGAAATTTCTTTTGAATACGTTCAAGTCTATTGATGTGGCACTACTGATAAGGTCTCCAAATAAAGATGGCATACTCCAACTCGGATCGTACGAGTGAAGTAAATAGTGACTTCAAAGTATAAGGATCCGTAAAGTCGGAAGCAAACCGCCGAATAAAGGCAAGTGTAGAATACGATTTGGCGATGACAAAATTTAAATGACTAAGAAACTGAAAGGTGGAGTCGAGGATTACTCCCAAATCAGTAATTTCATTTAAAGTATTTAGCTTTGCACGAAAGTGCAGAGGATTCTTGACAAAATCGATGACTGGTGCAAAAGACAAGGTCTTTCCGTTAATACGAACAAAACAACCATAGTCTTGCTTACGAGAAAACGGAAATTGGATGGACTCAGGCTTCCAACACTGAAAGGTGTGACACGTGGTCTTTCCGATGAAGTTAAATATCTAGGAGTAATCTTGGATAAGAAGCTGACTTGGGAGACACACGTTTCACTGAAGGTGAATCGCGCATTGAGGATTTTTCAGCAATGCCGTAGAGCCTTTGGTAAAACCTGGGGTCTGAGACCTGCTGTGGTCCTATGGATATACACAGCACTTATCAGATCAATCATCACTTACGCTTCTGTGGTCTGGTGGCGACGGAGCATGGTTAAGTCCACAATCCGGGAACTATACAGGCTACAAAGAAGTGTAAGTTTATGCATCACGGGTGCCATGAGTACAACCTCTGGTGATGCCCCAAATACTATGGTAGATTTGCTCTCCCTGGAGCTTGAGATACAACAGGAAGTAATAAAAGCAATGTGTAGACTCTATAAATAGGGTTTCTGGCACGAAGACGGAACTTCGGGACGCACAGAAATCTTTAGGTTGCTATTTGAGCATTATCCACTGTTTTTGGCACCTAAAGACGACCTGATACCCACAGTTTCATTTGGAAGGAAATTTGATGTCAGAATTCCATTGCGTGAGCAATGGAGCAATCCAAAATGCATGCAGGGAGGTTTGACAGATATTTTCTTTACCGATGGGTCCAAGAATGAAATAGGGTCTGGAGCCGGATGGTACTTAAACGATAGTAATAAGTATAACTATGCTATGGGGAAAATGGGAACTGTTTTCCAAACAGAATCCTGAAAGTAACCGAATGGATAATCGAGAGGAGATGGAGCAACAGATTGGAGTTTTCAGTGACAGTCAGGCTGCACTGAAGGCCCTGGAGAGCGCGAAGCAAACCTCAAGAATGTAAGAAGAGGCTTAATTCTGTCTCAAGACAAAACAGACTTCCGGTGTCCAAGGAAACGAAATTGCCGACGAATTGGCCAATCGTGGATCACCGGTGTCCCCACAACGGCCAGAGACAATAATCGGAATCAGTTCCGCAGGAATCATGAATTGGATCAGCGATTATGTAGGCAATCTACATAAAGAGCGATGGTCTGGTCTAGACCGCTGCAGAACTGCAAAGTGTTTTGTGACAAGTCCGAACAGAAAACTGTCAAACTTTCTACTAAAACTTAGAAGAAAGGACTTTCGGTTGATGGTCGGTATCATTACAGGACACAACCCATGGGGTCAGCATATGACCACCATTGGAATCATTGAGGGCCCAATGTGCTTGTCATGCTTGAAGGAGGCGGATAGCACTGAGCACTTTCCCTGTGATACCTGCTTTTTCTAGAGCGAGGCTACCGGTTTTGGGTTCCGATGTCATGAGAATAAGTAATATTCGTTCTCTAAAACTGGACCTTTTCAAATTTCAATTTCAAAGAGTATTTAGGCGAGAGTTCTTTATAAAATATGAGGTAGAGATTAAATGCTTTGACGGAGAAAATAACATTTCTTAATATTTAATTGAAGTAGATTCCTATCGCACCAGGCCACGACGTTGTTGAGGTTTGGTTGAAGATCATATGAATCAGACAGGTTTCTTACAGTTTTAACAATTTTTAAGTCGTCTGCATATAAAAGAAGGTCTCAAAATGCTGCCCTGAGGGACACTAGAAGAGGCAATAAAAGGGTAAGAAGATACATTATCGATAACAACAACATATTCACGATTGAAAAGGTACGACTTTATCCATTTAAGGAAAGTAGAGTGAAACCCAAAACTTATTAGTTTAGAGATTAAGGTTGAGTGGCAGACTTTATCGAAGGCCTTGGAAAAATCCTTATAAGCTGCATCAACTTGAAGGCTATTATTGAAAGGCGACGTACAAATGTCTGAGAAAACAGCAAGATTAGTGACAGTTGACCTACCAGCCATAAAACCATGCTGATTATTTGATATATTACGTTTTACAGCGAAGTATAATTTTTGTTTTACAATATACTCAAAGATCTTTGAAATCGTTGAAAGTTTCGAAATATGTCTGTAGTTCGCGATGCCATTTTTATTCCTAGCTTTAAATAAAGGTGTGATAGAGGTAACTTTGCAAGCATCTATTAAAAATTATCAGAAGTGGATAGGCGAGAGCAGAGCATTTTTTGACAAAAAAAAGATGATAATCCATTAACATCTACTTGCCATGGACTTTTGATGTGCTGAATACCATCCCAAATATCATCAACAGTTAGCTGGAGAGAACCAAAATTAACATAACAAGCAGTATCCTCTCTTTCATATGTAATTGAGTCCGCAAAAAGGTCAACAGTCTCTTTGGTAGAGGAAGCGGAGCTGCGATTGAAGAAGACATCTGGAGCAGCTCTTCCTGGATTTTACACATCGCCAGAACGCTTTAGGATTCGATTCATTTTTTCCTTAAATCCTCGAACATAATTACACTGAGGTACTTAAATTTTTTAGCAAAGCACACATATTTATCTCTGTGAACTTTGGCATTAGATAATTTAAATCAAAAAAAAACTTGTTCCTCAAATTCTTACGCTTTTTAACACACTTTTATTAGCTTGGGTTGTATGTATGTATGTATGTAACGGAATCTTTGAGCTTAATTTTCACTGGCTTCTAAAAATCGGATCGACTTCGAATTTTGCACACCTATCAAGGACCGATGGCAATGCAATAATTTGATAAAAGTTTTCCATTATCCTTAGTAGGATTGTCAGGATTAGTATTTTCTGTTTTTACCTGTGGGCAAAAAGTAAGGTGAATTTGGTTGTAAAATGAAAAATCTTTATTTATTCTTGTAAATCAGTTTCTCAGGCTCCCTCCACGAAATAAGTTCTTCATCCCGATTACTTCTTTATCACGGCCGATAACTGCATAGTTTTAGACTCACAGTCGATAAGAAAGAAATTAAATGTAACACGAATATATCGAATCATTTATTCACTGACTACAATGATAATACTAATTTTCATTCATAATAAAAAATAGTTTAAAAAAATCTAAAAAACACGCTTTTTTGCTAATCGAACTAAAAAGTAGAAAATAAATTTTAATGACAAAGAGACCTATAATGAAGTAATAGCAAATCGAACGATCAGTCATAGTCAACTACCTCAGAAGAGAATTATAACAGAAATTAAGATACAAATAGAGTAATTCAAATTAGAGTTAAAAGCGTGGGATACATTTTGCTTCACTTTCATAACCTTCTGTACATAGGTAGTTGCCAATAGAATGATTGTAATATTTACTATATCAAGCATCCCACGTATTTAGATTAGTAAAAGAACTTGCTTCAGAATTTCAGACTTCACGGCAAAAACTACACTACAAGTGTCACGGTTTCTGTACGCAAATGATGCCAAATAGAATATTGTAATAATAATCAGACTACAAATATTTGTAAGACATGCAAAAACATATGTGCGGAGAGTGTGCACACATGAAAATGTACCTATGTAGAAATTGTGACCGACAATCTGTAAACAATTAAGTATTTTGCTATTTGGCGATGTCTATAAATTCATTTATCTATTACAACTAATATTGTTCAACTTTTTTTGTATATATTTTTTTAGGAGTGGATAAATACTGGAAGCCACAATAAGCAGTTTTTCTTATACACCAGTCATTTTGACAGGTTTTGGTAGAAATAGGTATACATATTTAAATAGCCGGTAAACCGAGTGTTAACAACATTAGAATTACACCGTTTACAGCAATAATGTTTATTAACTTTGTTAGCACTTAGTCTCCTATAGCTTCTAAGCGAATAACAAGCGGTATATGATGATTACCAGCATACGAAATTGGATCAAGACATTCACTAAGTGTGAAATTCATGTTATCGTTTATGAAAATTAGATCTAGAATTCGAGAAAGCTTGCAAGTGCAGGCAAACTATAATACTTGACTTTTGTTTGTTCAGTAAAAGTTTCATTCGATGAATCCAAGTTTCATTTTTGTTTGTCCTAAGAATTCTTCATACCATAAATAACAACTTTCTACGTTTTTCAGTTTAATGCGAAATATATGCAAATAAAAATTAAGCGAAATACTTTAACGCATCACAAATAGTTGCATAAGTTTATATGCCATTAAGTAGATGAATCCGAACATCCTTTCACGGCGTTGAAAAGGCGTGAGTTTTATTTGCGAGCCAACACTATTTAACTAGGCCGCTGTAAAAAGTTTCGGCATGAATTTAAACGCTCGAAAAAGTAAAAGTTTTACTCTGAACTTTTCCATATTTTTTTTCTTCATTTTTATAACTTTAATTTCGTAACTCAATAGCGACGTTCTAGAAGGAAGTGCACAGCATTAACACACAAATCTATGTCTATTTGCTTGTACGCACAGATGTGCATGCATATAAATACTTGAGTATCTACCACTGCATACAAATTTATCTTATATAAAGCATTTCCATTTGTTTTATTCCAATTTAATTAAAATTTGCATTTACCGACTTTTAATGCATACAAGGACTTATACAGGGTGGTCTATACAGTAGTGTTCTGTTTAATCATTTGTTATTTTGGAAATGAGAGTTCTTTCTCGACGAAAATCTTGGCAGAAAATCATATCTTAGCGGTACGAAATGAATCGCTTTGCACTTCAACAACGTTGGCAAATATTGCGAACTTACTTCCAAAGTTGTTCTTCATTGTTGTGTAGACCAAATAGTGCGTTTCTTGAAAAGAAGTCAAAGTCATCTATTTTATTTTTATTTCGGTGGTTTTGTTAGCAATCAAAATTCCCACATCCGGAGATCGGAAAATTAGCATTTCACTTAAATGCTGCTGGGAACGTCTTTCCGGTTAACGGCGAGCACTACAGAGGCATAAGAAACGACTTTTTCTTCAACACCCTGGGGCAGTGCGCCAACCTAATCCAATTAATCTCTTCCATTATATCAACAGCTCTGGCTGGCTGTAGATATCTGCCTGTTGGAGGTCTTATAATGGTATCAAAACGGCTACTTGAGGAGAGCCAGACTATTACTTCAACCATATCACCGACCTACCTACCTGAAGGGCCGAAGTTTTACGAAAAATCCACCGTCGATCGGGCAAAGGCAGAAAACTTGATAGAGCCAGAAAACTTCACCAAGTTCTTAGAATACTAGGTTAACAGGATGCGCTACTATGAAGCCGGGCGAAGTAGCCAAATGAGTGAAGTCGTATTTTATAAATAATAGGAATATTTGAGCCATTGAATAAATTAATGGTACACCGACAAAAATTGGTTTCTGTTCAGTTTCGGTAACTTTTAAAAAGAAAGCACTGTATGGGCCACCCTGTGAAAGTGAAATACACGAAACAAAAAAAAATGGTGAAGGGAATTGAAAAGTTTTAATTTTTACGAGCACTTTAAAAAATGCATACGTTTTTGAACTTTAACGTAGGTGGAATACAATTTTCTTGGTTTTGAAGAGATTTTCCAAAAAATGATAGGAAATATTTTTTCTAATAACGATCATCTTTTGTCAGGCAATGACAAACATTCGATTATATAATATTTCTGCCACGAAAAAAGTCATCTAAAAAAGCGGCGTGAAATTACAAGTCCCTCCATTTGCGGAATAAATTCAGGACGCAGGATTGAGGGAGGAGCGCGGCCAAACAGCCAGGGTTGTCAATATGTGGTGTCTTTATACTATTGTATTTTCGGGAGGTGTATGTGCTCAAGCCTGAAAAGCTTTTTCCTGCGACGCGGTGCCATCAATACAGTACTGAGGATGGTAAATTAGGGATGACCCCTGTCACCCCTTCTCTTCGCCATCGTCCTTGATTATGTCATGAGGCAACTGACCCTGCACAAAAAAGGTATCGTATGGAGTTTCACCAGACATCGTGAGGACCTGGACTTCGCCGATGACATCTCCTCCTCTCTCACAAAATCTCTGACATGCAAGCGAAGACGGACAAACTAGTCGCGCTGGCACGCACGTCGTACTGGAGATCAACATCGCCAAGACCAAGGCTATGGAAGTTAACCACAATAACGCAAGGCAGATATTGGTTGACGTATGTCTGGTGGAATTCGTCGAAAGCTTCTGCTACCTCGGCTGCATGATCACAACAGATGGTGGAGCAGATGCAGATGTCAACTGCAGGCTAAACAGAGCAAGGGCGGCATTCGGGCGAATGCATACAGTATGGGGGAGTTCGCAAATCTCCAGGCGCACTAAACTACGAATATTCGGCTCATGCGTAAAGGCGGTATTGTTGTACGGAAGCGAAACATAGCTGGTCTCTAATACTATCACACAGAGGTTACAATCCTTCATCAACAAATGCCTCCGCATCATGTGCAGAATATTCTGGTCAAACACCCTCAGTAACGACGCCCTGTAGAGATTTACGAACGAGGAACCTATCCTTAGGCAAATCAAACACAGAAAGTAGCGATGGATAGGTCACACATTGAGAAAAACACCAGATAGTATCACGAGAATGGCACTGGACTGGAACATGCAAAGGAGCAAAGGTCGCGGTCGACCAAAAAACACTTGCTACTCCAAGATGCTGCGCGAACCAGCAAATGCCGACATCTCATGGAACCGTGTACGGTGAAAGAATCTTATCGATTTCCTATGCTCCCGAGCGAAGTGAACAAGGAGCAAAAAAAAAACAGTTGTGATTCCAGACCTAAGATTTTGGAGTCTTTCCCGAACCAGAAGTCACCATGTTGTTGTAATATGTATACGTCATATGCAGCATATTTCTTCCTCCCATATGCTGTCCGTCAGGACTTCTGTACTGTGCTGATGTATGCCAAATATATACCGAGACCATCCAGCAATTGCTTTAAAAGAAGCCTCTATTAAAAAGTCTTAATCATTTTTTTTTTCCACTAAAGTTCGTATTCATATGCTAATAACTTTCAAAGCTGTTTTTACTGTTAAGCCGTTAAACCATTAAATGTATTATACTCACCCTTTTGCATGGGCAAAGCTGCTATGTACAACTACAAACTCTCACACACACACACATCCAGCAATAAAATACCGCAATAAAAGTCACACTGCGATCTACTGAAAAGCTGCATAAAAGTGAGGGTATTTATTCAAGAATTTAAAAAGTTTGACCTCCTTACTTCCGCACAAGAATGACTCAACGTCGCACATTCAAAGGTGACGATGCTCTTCCTGCACTGTGACATTAAACCTTGCAGCAGCATTCATAAAAATGCTTTTTGAGTGTTTGGCCAACAACAATATTAGCTCATTTATGTTTCAAACTTTTTTATAGCCCAATAAACTTTAAACTATAAAAGAACTTTGTGTGTAGTCGACGGCTAATTATCTATTGATAATCTATTTTGCACTTTAATCCTTGTAAAGTGGACGTTTTATTATTCCCCTGCTTGTTTAGTAAAGCGACAATTCAATGAGTTTATAGTAAAAGGTGGTAGAAAATATGTGCAGACACCTGGCTGGTTTTGTCATTGTTCAGTTGTTTTGAATGGATGCAATCTATTAAAAGACTTCGTTTATTTAGGAACCAGCACTAACACCGAAAACAATGTCAACTTTGAAATCCAACGTAGAATCTCTCTTGCCAACAATTGCTACTTTGGACTAAGTAGGCAAGTGAGCAGTAAAGTCCTCTCTTGACGAACAAAACTAACACTCTACAAGGCTCTCATCATGCCTGTCCTAACGTATGAAGCGACGCTTGGAGTGTTTGAGAGAAGATTTTTGGACCTTTGCACTTTATCAACGGCGAATATCGCAGGCGATGGAACGACGAGCTGTATGAGCTTTACCACGACATAGACATAGCCCAGCGAATAAAGATCCAGCGGCTACGTTGGCTGGGTCATGTTGTCCGAATGGATATAAACGCTCCGGCTTTGAAAGTATTCGATGCGGTACCTGCTGGTGGTAGCAGAGGAAGAGGAAGACCTCGTCTGCGTTGGAAAGATCAGGTGGAGAAGGACTTGGCTTCACTTGGTGTGTCCAATTGGCGCCGGTTAGCACGAGAAAGAAACTACTGGTGCGCTTTGTTAAACTCGGCCAAAATCACGTAAGCGGTTATCGCGCCAATTAAGAAGAGAATCTATTGCTCTTTGAATTTCTTTAAATACAAAAAGAGTCGCAAGCCGTTTCTGCTGTTGAATGATGGCAAAAAATTATACTTTTTTAGAAATGTTGTAAAAAAGATTTGTTTAGTTAAAGTTACAATTTTAAGCCGACTCCGAACGGCAAATGGCTTTTTGCGAGGAACTGTTTCATGGCAGAAATACACTCGGAGGTTTGCCATTGCCTGGCGAGGGGCAACCGCTATTTAGAAAAACTTTTTGCACCATTTTGACGTCTCATGCACGAATGCTCAAACCTACACAGTTCCGCATGGTAGTCACGCAGCAACCCATTCGGCTACGGCGGTCGACTTAATACTGGCATTTCTGAAATTATCCCAATGTCTGTACACTTTCTGGTGCACAGAATATAAAATTATGTAAACCTTAAATCTTTAAGTAAATAAAGTTGAATTACATTACTGCCCGAATAAAATATTTTTTTGTTGTTGTAGTTTTTTTCAGTTCAATAAGCATCCGTTTAGATGAATTTCCACAGAAAATCCTTTATTTTCGGTTTCCGTTTGCTTACAGTTTGTATAAAAACGAGGCGACCACACAATTTTTTCTTTCCTTTCTTCGTCTAACAATTGCGTACGTTTTTGTGTACAAATCGAATGTTAGAAAAGCCCACAATGATAAAAATCATGTACAAAGTACACAGCTTCGGTGCACTAGGGTGGGCCAATTTGTGCTTAATGATTTTATTCTACTTGGTTACTAAAAAGTAAAAAAAAAATAAGAGTTAGCCATAGGAGAGCTCTAAAATCAATTTCGAGTCGCAAAATAAAAAAAAAACAATTATAATAATAAAAAATATGTGCTATATTAAAAAAAAGGATTTTTGACATTAAGCGCCATTTTTCAGTTCTTCAAAATAGAAGACACACCATCAGGTTCCTGACGCACAAACATTCAATGATGAGAAGGCTCCGAAAAGTAGAGAAATATAGGCAAACACGGCTTAAAAGAAAGACACCAACAAATCTTGCGGAATATTACCGCTTGTTTTCTCGGTAGATGGCTGTAGTGATCGATATCTCGTAAAGTATCGATCAAACAATTTAAAGTTAATAATCGTTGTCAAGGCGGCCGCCGTAGCCGAATGGATTGGTGCGTGACTACCATGAGAGAATTCAGAGAGAACGTAGATTCGAATCTCGGTGAAAGAACAAAACGAAGAAAAAGTTTTTTTTAATATCGGTCGCCCAATCGGCAGGCAATGGCAAACCTCCATCTGTATTTCTGCCATGAAAAAGCTTCTCATAAAAAATATCTGCCATTCGGAGTCGGCTTGAAACTGTAGGACCCTCCATTTGTGGAACAGCATCAAGACGACAACCACAAATAGGAGGAGAAGCTCGGCCAAACATCCAAAAAGGGTGTACGCACTAATGAAAAACATCGTTGTCAAGGTAACATTTTTTGTTTGTTCTATTCAGTTGTGAGTTGCAGGTTATTAACAATGGAAGTCTACAAAGAGAAAGTTCGATACATTTTACAGTTTTTCTTTGAACAAAGCGAAAAAGCAAGCCAGGCCGCTGAAATTGTTAACCTTTGCGCAAAATAATGGATGGATTTTCCTGTGATCTGCGCCAAATTGCTGCGTTACTTTAGTCAAAGTTGACAGGCCAAGATCACAGTGAAGGTCGTTATTACGGTTATTTAGATTAATTTGAGGTTTGTACTTTGATCTCAGGGTCTTTCGTGCCCACCATTATATAGTATGGCGCACTTACTTTGCTTCGTAGGATTTTGTTCTGCAGACATTGTATAGAGGTAATGTACGCTTGGCTAGCGCATCCCCAAAATTGGATACCGTAAGTCCAAATCGCCCTTAGTGCTTGTTTGTAAATCAGCAATTTGTTGCGGAATAATATGCTTGAGCGCCTACATACTCGTATCTCTCCTGGTTTTTTTCTTGACATGAGCTTTCCAGCGCAGTTTGTTATCATGCGCAGATATTCTCGACGAAGATTGACTTGTGTAGCGTTTTTTAGGGAAACATTAAATGAGATGACTTGCTTTTGTTCATCCAGCTTTATTCTCTAGCCTATGTAACAGCTTCTTGCAGCTTATTCTTTAAGTTTTCGATAGTGTTTTCGACTGCAAAGTATGTCAGTGTTGTCCGCAAATGCTGCAGTTACTTGCCGATTTGCCGATGGTAGGTCGTGGATATACGGGAAATATAGCAGATGGCCCAAAATATTTCTTTGTGAAACGCCTGTGTTTATATTTGTTAGAGACGAATATCCTTTCTGAAGTTTTACGCAAAATTACCTATCATTAAAGCGTATGCGGACGATATTGACATTGTCGGCCTAAGCAACCGAGCCGAAAAAGAAGCAAAAAAAATAGTAAAACAAAGTACCTGCTGTCAGCATACAAAGAGTCCTCCTATTGGCAATCGCGAATTTGAAGTGGTGAAGGTCTTTTTTTATCCAGATACTAGTGTTAACAGTCAGAACGGCGTTAGCCTAGAGATAAAGGGGTTACATACGACCAGCAGCGCCAAAAGTGCGCTAAAAGGCAAACTGTTTTTAGAAGAGATAACAATAGAAATAAATATAAAAAAAATGTATACATTGTTTATTAGTAGATACTTAAATTTTATAAAAAAAAAATATTTTAATTTTTCTTTACAAAATTAGTATATAAAAAATCGCGTAACCCAAAGTACAATGAAAAAAGTTACTCCACGGTCTGCATCAATTCTCCTTGAAATGTTGATGGAACTGTAAAAAGTAAAAAAATTCTTGTAAAATAGAGTTGTAGTTACAGTCTGTCGAGCCGGATTTACGAATTTGGAAAAATTTTACAATTTACGGCATTTAAAACAAAAAGTATGCGTTTTACGTCATAAATGTAATTTTTTAATAAAAATATCAAAAATCCGGACGATAGAGAAAACACTTCCGAATATTAAAAAAAAACCGCATCAAAAAATATTAAAAACTGTAAAAGTACAATAATAGTTTCGAGAAAAACGAGTTTAAAGTTTGAGGTACAGGAGCGCGCGGACCGCTCTCTACCTAGTTAATGGACTGTAGAAGCTATAATATTGGGAATTTCCGCATGGAAATTTCACAGTATATTCTTAAAGTACTATACTTTCGAAATATCGAAAAAAATCGATTTTTTGAAAATTTTAGACGCATGCAACCCCTTAAACGAAGGATAACTCTTGCCAACATGTGTTACTTTGGGCTCCGTAGGACATTGAGTAGTAAGGCCCTCTCTCGAAAAACGAAAACAACGCTGTACAAAAGCCTAATCATTCTCGTCCTGGTATACGGCGCTGGAGCATGGACGATGACGACAAGTGATAAGGGTTCAGTGAAAAATTCTTCGAAAGCCAGCAAGCAGCGAACCGAGCGCAATGTTCTAGATTGTAAGTAACTACCTACCATTAAGATAAGACGAGAGCACCTCGCTGTATTGTGCCAGTAGCATGGACTTGGGCTTTTGGAGGAGCTTTTGGTGCCATACTCTGTCGAAAGTTTACGATACATCAAGAAAAACGGCTGAACACACTATCTTCTTTTCCATAGCGCTTTCTGTGGTGCAAACGACTCTCTGTATAAAAAATAAGTAGTAAGCAGTCTAATTGCAAAGTTTTGCTTTAAATCATATTCATATTGGTTTGTGGTCAATGGCTCTTCAATATCACTCTTTCTAAAAATTTTCCAATTTTTTTTTTGCTTATTAATTCTTTGCAACGATAAATCCCCTATAACAGGCTTATATTAAAAAAAAATATTCAAAGTGTTGATGTATTATATGTAATTATTAATCTCCTTCTTCTTCTTTAATTGCAAATTCTTAATACAGAATGTAGGCGTTCACAGTAATAAATTATTCATTAATTTTATACAAATACTAGCTGATCCGGCTAACTTTGTTCCGCCCTAGAGGCACAAATGCACAACAGTAGGATGACGTTCGTGAATAGGGAATGCGAATATACGCCAAATCGCTTCATTGCAGTTCACATAACGACCAACTTGATAGCGCGAAATTTCATCGCTGGTATTGGAGGATTGGATGCCAAAAACCGCCATATCGCTGCCTTTCGTCACATATTTGCAAATGTATTTTATGGACTTTACTGAATTGCAATACTCAACGTTGCAATGTGTCTTGAACGTTTTGGAAATAAGTGGCGAATATGGAACAATCCAACTGTTGTCGACAACGAAATCTATTCTTTTCACTTTTGTTGTGATAGTTCGACCGTTATCATCGGGTGATCGACGGCGATACAGTGGATAACCATCGTTGCCAGTAACAGTCTCCGCCGTTAATTTCCGTGGCTATCGTTTGCAACACTTGCCGTCGACCATGCAAGGTGATTGGGGATTGATGGCGCCACACGGTTCATTAATCATATTTGTAGGTCTTCGTGATCGGGAGTCTCGGCTCATATGATGCCATCTATTTGGTCTGTTTGAATTCTTTCCACTAACCAAATAAGAATGTGTGCATGCGGCAGACCTCGTTTTTGCCATTCGATTGAATACATCCAGCATCGAGTATCTCCAAAGACGCGTTGTTTAACAATCTAGTTCATCAGGGACCGCATTTTTTGTCTAAATATACGTGCTGTGATGTCGTGTTGATGTTTGTCCGGGAAGCAGCAATTGAACAATTTCTATCCATTTTGGATTACAGGTAAAAGTAATAAAAAGATCTGGCCTACCGTAATGACGAACATATGCCATTGCATCTTGCGCATATTCAAGCATATGACGTGGACTACCTATGTACGTCGCCGGCAGAATAGTTAATCGACCAATATTAGCTGCATTTCCTTCAGTACCAATTGCATCACACAAATGTACATTCCTCAGAACACAGTTTGGCTTGGTTCAACCTAATGAAAGTTAAACGCTCCGTTTCTATTTTGACGTACATGTCGATGCAATACTGCTGAAACAATCGACGAAACCGCAGCAAATAGTTGTCAGCATTTTGGCGAATTATCAAACGATATGCGTAATAATTCATCGAACTAACTTTCTTTGTAGTTTCTTCACCTGGCAATAATGGCAATTTCACTCCACTAAGCCAGCACAATCCGGACGTTTTTCCGGAAAACTTCAATGCGCCACAATACTCGCAAACAACGTTCATTGGCCCAATGCAAACGCTAGGATGCAAGCATTAATCAATGTTGCAATCATATCGAAACGCTGCTCGATTCAAATCAGTACTTGATAATTCTCTTCTTGTGCGTCGAAAATGATCTACTTGTTGATCTCTGTTATTCGCTCAACGATTTCGCATTGCCATCCGAACCGTTTCACGGGCTGCCTCGCTTTGCTCTTGTGATTGAGAAGCACGAAGTCGAGCCATACTAACGCGGCGCTCTTCACGGGCAATTCCTTGTGCTTCTTCAGTCGTTTCATTCGCAATTTTTCGTATCCTTCTTGCATTACGGCTTTGTCGGGAAAGATTCGATCGTCTTGGTCGCGCGGCATTGATAATTATGATTCAAAGAGAATACAAATTACAGTGATTATATATTTCTGACAATATTTATATTATCAAATTTTCTAGTTAACCATAGACAAAATTACGTTTAGCTGTCATTTGCGTTTTGTTATTCCATATCAGATGCGTTTTTGTTATACCACATTTTATAGTGACTTCACGGAAACGCGTTCGAATATGATAAAAAGTATCATATGTCCGTCTCCTGGTTCTAAGCTACCTCTCCACCGATTTTCAGCCACATCCGTTCAGCCGTTCTCGAGTTATAAATAGTGTAACTAACATGACTTTCTTTTATATACAATATATAGATAATAAATAATTCTTTCTCCTTTTTTAAGAAAACTATGATGCCTCTAATTTAGTCATACTCGTAACCTTTAGTGTCCATGCCTCCACAACGTACAACAAAACAGACTAAACGCAACTTTTAAGGATACCGAAGACGTAATTTCATGTTCAAGCTTTTTTAGAAAGAACTCTCCTGCAATTGAAGAGAGCTTCCCTCGCTGCTTCAATCCAACAGTAAATTTCTCTGTCATTTGTCCATGTTTCGCTAAGCCAACATCCTAGGTACTTAAATCGGGATACTCTTTGGATGGGATTGTCATATACACAAATGTTTGAATTGGTGATTTGTTGAGAGTTTTTTGAAACATCCATGAATTTGATTGGGCAGCCGCTGTAGCCGAATGGGTTGGTGCGTGACTATCATTCGGAATTCACAGAGAGAACGTGGGTTCGAATCTCGGTGAAACTCCAAAATTAAAAAAAACATTTTTCTAATAGCGGTCGCCCCTCGGCAGGCAATAACAAACCACCAAGTGAATTTCTGCCATGAAAAAGCTCCTCATAAAAATATCTGCCGTTCACAGTCGGCTTGAAACTGTAGGTCCCTCCATTTGTGGAACAACATCAAGACGCACACCACAAATAGGAGGAGGAGCTCGGCCAAACACCCAAAAAGGGTGTACGCGCCAATTATGTGTATATATATATAAATTTGGTTGGGTGTTAATACTTAGTCCGTATTGCAGACCTTTTCCGCTGACTTCTTTAAGCAGATACTGTAGGTCATTAATTTTGTTAGCCAATATTGTGGTGTCATCGGCAAATCGTATGTTATTTATTATTTCGCCGTTGACTTTTATTCCTAAGTGGTCTTATGCCAAAGTTTCTTCAAATATATATTCCGAGTATAAGTTGAAGAGCATTGGTGATTAAACACAATCTTGGCGAACTCCTCTTTTGATTGAAATATCTCTCGTCACATCATTTTGTAGTCTCACGTTCGCAGTTTGGTCCCAGTTTGCACCTTATTTCTTTTTCATTAATGTTATTAATCTCCATATTAGTATTAAAATTTGTTGGCTCGAAATTGACTTCAGAGCAGTGCTCCAATGGACTTTCCTTCTCATAATTTTATGTAAAATCCGAATTTCCTGCGAACGATGTCAAAAAAAAGGTGCCCACCCTATTGTTCACACATATATGTAAGTACATACACAGTGATATAAATGTACGTACGAAGGCTTAATAAATAATGAAATTAGATTAAATGGTCAACCAAAATACAATCAAATACATCCCATTTGTTTGAGTGAATTCTTTGGAAAATTGCTTTGAATAAAATATCTTTGATTCGCAGATGTGAATAAAATTTGATAAGAACTTAATGTAAAATTAAATAAGACAATTTTTATTCAAAGATTGTAACAAAGGCTGCCAGAATTTTGAAAAGCTTTATGAGGAATTGAAAATTACATTTAATTCATGATATTTACATGAATTAAATGCATATGTATGTACATACAGTCAGCGTCAAAATAAAATGCACACCACGTATTGATAAATTGTGACATTTATTCATTTATTTTTTAATGTCAATTTTTTTTCAAAAATATAGTTCAAATTACAACAGGAACCACATAAAAAAAAAGTTTCAAACTTTGTGTAAAATTTGTAAAAATTCGTAAAATTTTCAACAACACTTGAAAATTTTTACTCAAAGTTTTTAGAAACCTGTCGGGTACGCAGTTTTACAGAGTATTGAGTTTTATTATAATAAGATGCAAGTTTCAAGTAGAACAAAAATCACACTGATGCCCAGGAGCCAACAGTGTCGTATCATCGTCGCACTCAGCAATTTGACTTCAGTGAAACCACAATGCGGCGCATTATAAAGGATGATTTAAATTTGTTTCCGTATAAAGTGCAACTGACACAAACAATATTGCCGACAGACTATTCACGCCGCTTGAAATACAGCCAAACAGTCGCTCGAATGGTTGACACTGGACCCAATTTTTCGAAGCAAATTTTAATGACTGACACAGAGGCACATTTTAACCTCTTTGGCAGCGTGAATAAACAAAATTCCTGCATTTGGGGAACTGAGAATCCACACGAGATCCATAAAACGCCATTGCATGACCGGAAAATAACTATTTGGGCCAGCATTTGCGCCAAAATCATCATTGGGCCATATTTTTACCGAGAAAACGAAACAGTCGATGGAAACCGATATCGATGGATGTTGGATCATTATGTCTGCCCGCAAATGTGTGAGAAAGGTTTAGACAGTTACTGGTTTTCACAAACGGTGCACCATGCCACACTGCGAATGCAACAATTGAATTTCTGCAATTCCAGGGACGTCTAGTGTCAAAAAGAGGCGACATCGACTGGCCTCCAGATTCCCTGACTGAAACCCCCCCCCCGGACTTATTTTGATTGCTAATAAAGGTCGCCACTTGATTGATATTGTATCCAAAAAAAAGTTTTAATAAATTGTAAACAGCCAAACCAAATAAAAATACCTCACTTATGCACGAGCGACTTAGCGCTTGAAAAATTGCATTCGAATTGCTTTTAATTATCAAAATTTAGCTTATAGCTTAATAGATTAGGTTATTTTATAGAAAATATCACAAATGTACTGCAGGTCTGATCATTTCTTAGATAGCGATTAAGGCAAAAAAGTTACAAATGTAACTTCTGGGTTGTCTTCCTGTCTACACTATTTTCGTGACTCATTGCTGGTATAAACAACACGCCCGACTTCTGAGTTTTTTTTAACACACTTTTATTAGGTCGGGTTGTATGTATGTATGTATGTATGTATGTAACGGAATCTTTGAGCTAAATTTTCACTGGCTTCTAAACATCTGATCGACTTGAAATTTTGCACACCTATCAAGGACCGATGACAATGCAATAATTTGACAAAAGTTTTCCATTATCCTTATTGGGATTGTCAGGATTAATATTTTCGTTTTTTACCTGTGGGCAAAAAGTAAGGTGAATTTTAATCTTTGAATCTTTTTTAACACACTTTTATTAGGTCGGGTTGTATGTATGTATGTATGTATGTATGTAACGGAATCTTTGAGCTAAATTTTCACTGGCTTCTAAACATCTAATCGACTTGAAATTTTGCACACCTATCAAGGACCGATGACAATGCAATAATTTGATAAAAGTTTTCCATTATCCTTATTGGGATTGCCAGGATTAATATTTTCTGTTTTTACCTGTGGGCAAAAAGTAAGGTGAATTTGAATCTTTGAATCTTTTTAACACACTTTTATTAGGTCGGGTTGTATGTATGTATGTATGTATGTATGTATGCATGTATGTATATATGTATGTATGTAACGGAATCTTTGAGCTTAATTTTCACTGGCTTCTAAAAATCTGATCGACTTAGAATTTTGCACACCTATCAAGGGCCGATGACAATGCAATAACTTGATAAAAGTTTTCCATTATCCTTATTAGGATTGCCAGGATTAATATTTTCTTTTTTTACCTGTGGGCAAAAAGTAAGGTGAATTTGGTTGTAAAATGAAAAATCTTTTTTTATTCTTGTAAATCAATTTCATCCCCTTCAAAACAATCCCCTCTCGATGAAACACGCTTATGCCAACGATTTTTCCAATCCCCGAAACATGCCAAATAGGCCATTTCCGGTATAGCCATCAGCACCTTCTTCGATTCAGCTTTTATCTCCTCAATCGACTCGAAACGCGTTTCCCGGAGTGGTCTCTTGAGTTTTGGGAATAGCCAGAAGTCACACGGAGCCAAATCAGGCGAATACGGTGGTTGCGGAACGATATGCGTGGAATTTTTGGCGAAATGGTCACGAAGAACGAGTGCAGTGTGAGACGGTGCATTATCGTGATGCAAAAACCAAGAGTTGTTGGCCCATAATTCTGGTCTTTTTAGACGAATTGCTTCACGTAAACGACGCATAACGCTCAAATAATATTCCTTATTAACAGTTTGGCCAGGTGGAAGGAATTCATAGTGCACCACACCACGAAAATCGAAAAAAAACTGGCCAATGGAGTGGGGTAGCCGTTTCTCAGGCTCCCTCCACGAAATAAGTTCTTCATCCCGATTACTTCTTTATTAAGGCCGATAACTGCATAATTTTCATTCATAATAAAAAATAGTTTAAAAAAAAACTAAAAAAGACGCTTTTTTGCTAATCGAACTAAAAAGTAGAAAATAAAAAATAGTTTAAAAAAACTAAAAAACACGCTTTTATTGCCAATCGAACTAAAAAGTATAAAATAAATTTTAATGACATAGAGACCTATAATGAAGTAATAGCAAATCGAACGATCAGTCATAGTCAACTACCTCAGAACAGAATTAAAACAAAAATTAAGATACAAATAGAATAATTCAAATTAGAGTTAAATACGTGGGATGCTTGATATAGTAAATATTACAATCATTCTATTGGCAACTACCTATGTACAGAAGGTTATGAAAGTGAAGCAAAATGCATCCCACGCTTTTAACTATAATTTGAATTATTCTATTTGTATCTTAATTTTTGTTTTAATTCTGTTCTGAGGTAGTTGACTATGACTGATCGTTCGATTTGCTATTACTTCATTATAGGTCTCTATGTCATTAAAATTTATTTTATACTTTTTAGTTCGATTGGCAATAAAAGCGTGTTTTTTAGTTTTTTTAAACTATTTTTTATTCTTTTTTGACGGAGGGGCACCAAAACTAATGGCGTATGCAGATGACATAGCTATAGTAGCTACGGAAGAGTACCTGGACATCATCAGTAATGTGATGCGCAGGGATAGGGATAATCGCGGAAAAAACGGACATGATACTTTTTACCAGGAAGTATAAGGTCCCGGCGTGGAACCTCCCCAAGCTTCGCAATAACGAACTACTTCTCAAAGATCATGCGAGGTACCTCGGAGTAATACTGGATACTAAATAGCTGTGGAAGCACAATGTTGAGGATAGTGTGAACAAGGCTAGTAATGCGCTGTACGCATGTAAGAGAATGCTGGGCGTTACTTGGAATCTATCACCCTCACTGATGCTTTGACGCTACACGGCAGTAGTTGGACAGATATTGCTGTATGGGGCCTTAGTATCTTAGACTGCGACTAGAAAACTGACATACTTAATGCTACTGGAAAGGATTCAGCGACTCACTGCTTTGTGCACAACAATAGCGATGAAAACCTCTCCAACGGCGGCGCTGAAATGATACTCACCATACCGCCTATTGACCGTACGGCGGAAATCCGCGGGGAGGTTAGTAGCTGCTGGAGTACTCACTTGTAGAACCTTCGGACGTAGCTCAACAGGAAAGTGAAGTTCAGGTTGCACAGACTGACTTTAATTTAGAGAGAAGGTTTCGTACTACAATTGAATAGGAGGGCTGGCACAAAGGCATGAAGCCTGGCCATAAGACTTTTCACACCTACACAGACGGCTCATAGGCAGCCTATCAAGGTGCCAGAGCAGTATTTTCCAAGCGGAAGTTTTTACTGAGTGTGAAAGGCTGCAGAGCTATTATAGATATGCTGATAGGTGGCCGCACATGCTCACAAAATAGGAATTGCTAGCACGGACAAATGCAGGAAATTCAGAGAGGATGTGGAGGAAACTTTGAAACAATTTGTCCGACATTATCAAAAACGCGACTAAGATGCCTGGGAGCCCCACTGTTTCAGGGTCTGGAAGACGTCTCAAAAGTGGATCTCCCAGCTCTGCTTAGATTTGCCAAAAGCGTTGACATCCTACATGATGTCCACTTTCAGTATGCATAGAGGTCGGCCTCTGTCTGGTATCACTAGGGACCAAAAGGTCTATGCGTGGGTTAATGCCAACCAGGCTAACCTAACCTAACCTTCCGAGTACCTCGTTCAATTTGCGATCAACTTTTATCTGCTATTTTGTAGTTGACTCTAATTTGGAATTTCTGTTTGTAAAATACTGTAAACCTGTAATATCGGAAAGCTTGAATATCATTAATACATATATAATGTACTAAACTGACTTTGGTTTCATATATAATATAGCAGGTGGCGCAAAAGTAACCTTGCGATGTTTTTTGGCTGTAATTTAAAAAAAAATGAAAAACTTTGATTCTTCTTGTGGATTATTTTTATTTGGTCTTTTAATTTTTTTACATCAAGTCGAGAATATGATGTCATGTAAATGGCCGCCGTCACAGTTGATTGCCATTTGAGCCCTTTTTATGGCATTTTCCATCACTTTGGCCAAAACTTCCGGCGATAGGTCCTCACATTCTTAACAGACACTGTCTTTAAGAGCTGCAAGAGTCTGAGGCTTGTTGACATAAACCCGCGACTTCAAAAAGCCCCACAAAAAGAAGTCTGGAGCGGTCAAATCAGGCGATCTTGCTGGCCAGTGCAAATCGCCAAAACGGGAGATTAGGCGCCCGGAAAATGCATCCTTCAGCATATCGGTTGTGGCACGTGCAGTGTGTGCCGTTGCACCAATCCCAATTCATCAAGTTGCGGCAAAAAGAACTCGTTGTTCATAGCTCTGTAGCGCTCACCATTCACAGTAACCGTTTGGGCCGCGACGTCTTCGAAGAAAAAAGGTCCGATGACTCCTCCAGCGAAAACAGCACACCATACAGTGACTTTGAGCGGGTGTAATGGCTCTTCGTGGGTTACACGCGGATTTTCAGTGCCCCAGAAGCGTAAATTTTGCTTATTTACGTACCCGCTAAGATGGAAATGGGCCTCATCACTCATGATTATTTTTGATGAAAAATCATCTTCCTCTTGGTGGTGATTAAGGATGGCTTGAGCGTATATTAGACGCGATTGGCGGTCAGCAGCTAACAGTTGATGCACCGTCTGGACTTTGTATGGAAACATCTTCAAATCTTGTACCAAAATTCGCTGTAAAGACCGTCGACTGATACCCATTTGCGTGGCACGTCGTCTGGTCGATTTCGACAGCGCTTCCATGACGTCCTCGGCTGACGTTCTCTGCAGAACGGCTACTCTGGGGTCTGCCACGCCTGGCAGCATCTCGTGTTGTGCCCGTCTCTTCGAGGCGAGCGGCTAAACTTCGCAGTGTTTCACCAGTAGGCGTTGGACTGCGAGGAAATCTGCGACGAAATTCACTTGTGCCAAAGTCACCGACCGATTATTGGTCAAGCAATATTCCGCGTTCTGGAGCAGTGTAGCGTAACATTGTTTATTAACGTGTATTTCGCATGTGTTTACTACACAAATGTCAAAACAGAACTGACATTAGGGGCCAATCGCAAAATTTATAGCATTTTCTGATAAGAGGATTACTTTAGCGCCACCTGTTATTACGAGGGTTGCCATACATATTTTGCGATATATCGATATTTTTAATGAAAACTTTGGTATTTTTTAGCATAAATTTGCACATAACGTTTTCACTTACGTCCTTTAATTGTTATTTTTTCATTGAATTGAAAAACCCATCTCTCCCAGAAAATGGAATTAACTTGTAAAAATTTTCGAATTGATTTATTACGATTTTCAACGTAGATTTTCGATACAGGAATGCTTTGATCAACTTACTTCCACTTCTGGCGTTGAAATGCCTTACTTAGCTACTGTGAAACGCGGTACGACGAGTTCCAGCGTGGCCGTCGATTCATGCAGGAGGAATCTTGTGATGTCCATCCAAAACTGGTTGGTTTCTCAGAAACAATCGATACTGTGCGACGATTGATAACGCAAGATCGTCATATGACATATCGCGAAATAAAGGCATCATTGGGCATTAGTGGGACCAGCACACATCCAATAAATGTGTGAAAATTTGGTCTTCAAGAGGTTTTCTTCGCGTTGGGCACTGCATAATTTGACAATTGGCCAAAAAAGGACTCGTGTCGATTGATGCAAAGAAGCGTTGAAGAAAATCAGTCAAGATGGGCCAAAGCACGCCTATGATATCGAATCTTGGATTCATGCATATGAGCCGGAAAAAAAACAGCAAGACGAGCTTAACCCAACAGAAATGGTTAGCGGGAGAAGCACCTCAAAACAAATGGCACTTGTTTTATCGATAAAATCTGAACAAATCCCAAATGCACCACTAGAAAACTTAAGACAATCAATTTAGAGTGTTTGTCAGAAGTTTTCGGAGAATTAAGGAAAATCAACCACCGAAGACGGATCATTCTTCACCAAGAGGATGCGAGCTATCACATAACGATTTACACAAGAGAGTTTTTGAGCACTCAAAAGATCGAATTAACGCGTCATTCGCCTTGCAGCTCTAATTTGGCACCTAATGATTTCGTTTTGCTCTGAAATAACAAAAATAAAATGCGAGGTACACGTTGTTCAATGCCTCAAGCGACTGTCAAGGCTTTGAAACAGCTAATTTTGGAGGTATCCACTTCTCAGTAGTAAAAATTCTTTGGAAATTGGTTCAAGGGAAGGAGAAAAATATTGACTGCCACGGAGAGCCATTTTCATTATTATTTTACTGTGGTATCACTATTCGGCGAAAACTATAAAGGCAACCCTCACAGAGTTACTTAAATATACTTGTCATCTTCTTCAATATACATCTCTCTTCTATTTCTATTCACGAGTCTTCCATTGTTCGAGATACTTTGGGAAATCCTCTTCTGTGAGCCTCAGGAGCCATTTAAAAAAAACAAATGCCGGAATGAGCCAATATATCAACTTGGTGGAGAACCCATGACTTGTTCTTACCTCTTGTTCCGGTCGTTACTTGTACTCCTTATTTTAAGGTATTAAGCAAGAATATGACTGATTGTCGACACAGTGAAAGTGCACAATCCCATGAAAGAATCGAATGAATTGAACTTTGATGTGAAAGACCCCACTAGGCAGATGCCTTGAAAACGTATGGGCTACTCGAAAATATGAGCACGCAGAAAATATTCATTGCCAATCTTTTCTTTCACTAAAGTATAAGTTTCAGTAGCGGCTTTTCCAATACTACTTGAAATTTTACCATCCGCTGCTCCATCATGTCAATTAACAGGCTTTGGACGAACAAAGAAAAAATAACAAAAATGCGAACGAAGGCTACGGCTACACTGGCATTCATAGAATAACAAAATGTACAAACAACGTATAATTTGAGCATTACCAGCGACTTATCGGCTCCTGCTGCTTGTATCATAAGCAAATTATTTACTTATCCGCGGTGGTTTATTGTCTGTGGTTATATGGTATGCCATATTGTGATTTATGAAGGGCGCTTAAGCGAAAATCAACTTGTTTCTATAGAAGTTGTTATTATCTTTTGTTTAGCTTTATACCGAATCCGCGAGAAAAGCCTTGGATAATTTGGTTTTTGCCTTTTCGTCTTTCAATGTGAGCTCTTGAGGAAAATCAAAGCTCAATAAGATTTTCGTGCTTTAGTGCCACTCGATTGGGTTGTGGGAAGGAGACCACTTGTTTAAATTAAGTTGGGCAGCAAACTTGAAATGTGCATAAATTGATTTTCATTGTTTCATTGACTCATTGTTTCGCTAAAATTTCAACGGCACTTTCCAATCAGAATCTGCAGCGTGAGACAAATAAATTCAACAGTAATAACATTTTTATTGTATTTTGTAATTGAGTTCTGGGAAATTTATAGTCATTGTATTCAGTGCACAACAGCGTTAAAATTATCGAAATTTTCTATTCTTGTCAACAATCACTTGCTTTGATACAGTAAAACGATTGATTTCAAAAAAATTCACATTCTTCCTGGACTCCTGGTTCACTTTTTTTAAGGGGTGGCTAATAAACCAATATTATTTATTTATTTTTTCATTTTATTTTATTTTAATGAAGTAGAAATTAGTCAACTTAGTCAGTCTTAAGACTAATACAGATGTTTTAATAAAACATATAAAATTATTAATGAGTAAAATGAAAAAATAGCAAAATATTATACTAAATTAATTATTTTTCAGCATAACTAAGAAGTTTAATGAAAGAGAGTTTAGGAGAAGCAAAGTCAATCTCAAACGATTTTTAGATAGTATTGAATTCGATCAGAGCCCTCAGGGGAAGATAGGTAGGTACCCGTTCCTGCTTACTGAGTTCTTTTAAAGCTAATACGTATTGAAAAAGTCTAAGCGAGCAAACGCTTTAGATGAGGTATTAAGATAGAGTCATTCCAGAAGAGAGGAGAATAATATGAAAGACGGAAGGTAAAGCCAGATAGAGAAATTTGAAATTGAAAAGCAAGCATCTAACATAGAAGGGTATGGGGTCATAAAAACGCAGGAAGCAGCTGATTTGCAGTCTGCGACAGAAAAAAGGGGCCGCTATTATTCATGAAGTATAAAAGATGAATATTTAAAAAAAATTTACATGCAAGTATGTACAAAACTACGAGTCGCCTGGCATCTTCTTCATGCTTTGAACCTGCTTTTCGGCGGAGCTCGTCGACAAGCAGGACTAGATTTTGCGAACCTGATGCACGAGTTGCTTTAAATCATAAACTGGCCTTGTGGCAAGATGCGTTTTCATAGTTCCCTACACATTTTCAATGGGGTTGGGGTCTGGGGTCTGGGGACTGGGAAGGCCAGTTCAATACTGTGACGTCATTTTCTTGTTTTATTGTTTCTCCATGTGTTTTCTGAGAGCAGTGATTTTGATGATGTGGGACGGTAGGATATGTTCGCCTCCTTTAGTCGACGTTCGATGGTGTTGATACTCACATCTATTCCCTTTTTAGCACGAACTGAACGTACTTGGCGTAGTCACAAAGAAGGGTCTCGCTTAAAAAGTTGGACGATCACTTTATCCTTCTTTTTTGTCGTCACTCGCCTGAAGCCGTGCTCGGAAAAGTCATTAACATTTTTGTACACCTTATACCGCTGATTCCACATCACAACAAACTTTGTTGATTTTTTAATTACTTTTGCAGCCGCGGCGCGGCGTAAGATAATTTCGGCCCTTTCGAATGCGTGCAAAAAATACCGCCTCAAAACGCTTCGCGTTTCATTTTTGTTCGGTTGCGTTTATGGAAAAGTTTCGAACGACAATGAGTTAACTCTGGCGTCGCAGCCCTTGAGTGCGACTATTATGCAGCAGCAAAAAACAGAACGAACTACATCTTGAACTTACAATAAAAAACCGGGTTTTTCTTCTGGCACATACTGTAGATGTTCGTGATGAAATATGAGCTTGCAACCAGAAACTTTACGGGTTGTAGGGAAAGCGCGTTAAAAATGGCCAATGTCAGAAGCAATAAGTACTAAACAGAAAATAATTGGGAACATTTTGAGATTTGTTCATTGCGGAAAGTTTTCGTACGGAGTTTTTTATAGTGAAATACCTTCGGTTTTTTTTAATTTCTATAATATTTTTTAAATTTTTTTATATTAAATATATGCAATCCAAGTGAAATTATTGATCTTGGTGTGGTATTCGACTCTAGATTCTCTTTTCAAAAACATTTAAATTCCACCATTCGAAAGCCATATTCTGTTCTTGCTTTTATTCGACATTTTAGTTCGGACATTGTTGACCCATATACTCTAAAGCTGTTATATGTCTCTCTTGTGCGTTCGAAGCTGGTGTATGTCTCCTTTTTTTTAGAGCATAATATACCTATGTATGTATGCTTGTCTAGTAGTCAGTTGTTAGTAGCATTGAACGTCTTTGCTTTTCACTCCTACAATTCCATCCTGCTTCTTCATTAATCAAAAACAACTAGATATTAGAAGAGTGACTATTCTCTCTCTTACTTCCTTTTTCGATTTGATAAGTTGGGTGATTGACTCCCTATCGCTCCTAATCCAGAAAATTAATTCCAATATTCCTCACCGAAGTTTACTACATCATGATATTTTCTGGTTAGGAACGGTTAAAAATAATTATGCTTCCAACGCTCCGATTCCTAGAACTTCAAGAGAATATATGTAATACGCTTTCAAATCATATTCGCCTGGATTTGTCTTCCAAACAAATATTAAATTAATTGTTTAACTAATTTTTAAGTATTCTCTAATATTCTTTCTCTGTAAACTATAAGAAATATTATAAAGGGTGGTTAAGTTTCAAGGGCCGGTGTTGATTTTGAAAAAAATACGATCTTTTTAGGAAATTATTGTCATTTCTCTTTATTATGATAATATTGGTATGGCTCAATTACGTATGGAACAAAATATCGGCCAAATGACCGCCACGGCCCCGGCGGCACACCTCCATCCGATGGTCGAAATTTTCGATGACGCTGAGGCATAATTGAGGTTCTATGCCGTTAATGTGCTGAATTATCTCATCCTTTAGCTCTTGAATTGTTGCTGACTTATCGACGTACACCTTTTCTTTCAAATAACCCCAAAGAAAGAAGTCCAACAGCGCCGTTGACGTTTAGGTGTGGTTCACATTCAACATCGGCCCGTGAAATTTAACCACCCTGTATTTTATTCGGCTAGGTCGGCTGCAAGTACTTAAAAAACAAAAATAGTTTGGAAACAAATTTTGCTATTTTGTGCACAGTTTTGGTAATTCCAGCAAGTTTTATAGTGGGATTCCTAAAATTTGTTCGAGTTATATTCAATGTGGCGAACCAATGAAAAATACCGTGAATTTCGTTCTACAAATGGGGGTAATATGCGAGTGAGTATGCTAGCGTTGCACTAGAGCGGTATTTTGCAGAGCAGTATTTGAATATAACTCGAAATGTTAATGGAATCAAGAATTTTCAACTATTTCTTTCTAGAATTTTTCAGTCATTTCTGAACGAAGTCTCAATTATCAGTGAAAAATAAGAAAAATATCTGAGAGGGCATATTATTCAAAATTTACAAAAAAAAATTTCCTACAATTTTAAGTAAAAAAAATTGTTTTCCAAACTTTTTATTCAGAAAGCGTATATTGTTTAAAAAAACTTTAATTTAGTTTAAAAATTTTTTTTATGAAGTGTGTGTTGTCTAAAAAAACATTAGAACAAAACAATTTCTTTAATAAAAAAAACTTTAAAAGTGTAATAAATTGACAAAAATGTCATTTATTTAATTAATTATTTCATTTTTAATTTATTAATTAAAAAATGGTTTTTAAAAAGTGTATTTTGCCTGAAAAATTTGAAATTTAATATAAACTTTTTTTTTATTTCAATGTTTATTTATTTACATATTTATTAAACCAATGAATATCATAAATTCTTGTAGGCTAAGTGGGCATATTTTAAGTTTAATAGGTAAGAAAAAAAAAGAAAGTACAGTGAAACTATTTATAATAAATATTCAAAGATTTTAATAGGTGATCTTTTGAAAATGCAAAATCAATAAATTTAGAGATTTTATTAACCTCACTTAAGGTTCTAGTAAAAGGAGCATGCTAAGCATAAAGGGATTTTGAAAGACCAACATAGAAGAACCCGGACCTACGCAGAGCTCTGGCCGGAATATTAAAGAAAATCCTCTCAAGAAGCACCGGACAGTCAACAGCTCCACGGATTAAGTCAAAAATGAAAATAAAGATAGGATTATTCTCCTGCTCTGCAATGATTTAAGTTGATCAATAAGCATCACGCTTCATATGTAGGGCTAGGATGCGAGAAGCGTAAATTACGCAACGCGAATGTAAGAATACTTTCTGGACTCGTTCAATTCTAGTAGCATGGCACGAATAATACGAAGAACAAATGAATGATGCCGACTCCAGTTTGGCACGCACAAACGCCGTATACAAAAGCTTCAGCGTATAAGGGTCGGAGAAATCGGAGCTATGACGCCTAACAGAAGCAAGCATGGCGTAGGATTTGGCAACAATTAAATTTATATGTCTAGTAAAAGTAAGCTTCGAATCAAATATCTATTCCACCCAAGTCTTTGATTTCACTTACACGTGACACTCGAAATGTGATAAGAGGAGTCAATAACAATGTTACCAGGTATATACCTATGAAATGAGACTTTTTTCAATTTCTAACGATTATTAACAAAAAATGGTTACAAATTTAATCTTCAAAATAATAGCCATCGCTTCTTCTTCTCTCTTCTTAATTGGCGCGATAACCACTTACGCGATTTTGGCCGAGTTTAACAAAGCCCGCCAGTCGTTTCTTTCTCGTGCTAACCGGCGTCAGTTAAACACTCCAAGTGAAGCCAAGTCCTTCTCCACCTGATCTTTCCAACGCAGAGGAGGCCTCCCTCTACTACCACCAGCTGGTACCGCATCGAATACTTTCAAAGCCGGAGCGTTTGTATCCTTTCGGACGACATGACCCAGCCAACGTAGCCGCTGGATCTTTATTCGCTGCGCTATGTCTACGTCGTCGTAAAGCTCATACAGCTCATCGTTCCATCGTCTGCGATATTCGCCATTGCCAACGTGCAAAGGTCCAAAAATCTTACGCAGAATCTTTCTCTCGAACACTCCAAGCGTCGCTTCATCGGATGTTGTCATCGTCCAAGCTTCTGTACCATACGTTAGGACGGGCATGATGAGAGTCTTGTAGAGTGTTAGTTTTGTTCGTCGAAAGAGGACTTTACTGCTCAGTTGCCTACTTAGTCCAAGGTAGCACTTGTTGGCAAGAGAGATTCTGCGTTGGATTTCAAGGCTGACATTGTTATCGGATAAACGAAGTCTTTTACAACGTCGAAATTATAACTGTCAACAGTGACGTGGGTGCCGATACGCGAGTGCGCCGACTGTTTGTTTGAAGACAGGAGGTACTTCGCTTTGTCCTCGTTCACCACTAGACCCATTCGCTTTGCTTCCTTATCCAGTTTGGAGAAGGCAGAACTAACAGCGCGGTTGTTAAGGCCGATAATGTCAATATTATCGGCATACGCCAACAATTGTACGCTCTTATAAAATATTGTGCCTGAGCGATTAAGTTCTGCGGCTAGCCATCGCTAGCGACACATTTTTCCCATCTCTCATTCAATTTGTGGATGCCGCGCCAAAAAAATTGACCGTCTTTCGCCGCAAACCAATCATCGAGCCATTTTTTGGTTGCTGAAATCAGTTTGCATCAGTTCAGTTTGTTGCCCAAAAAAAAATTAAAAAATATGTAATTCGTTTGAAAAAAAATTCTTTAACAATTGGGATTTGTTTAAAAAAAATAAAAATAAATATAATTTCATTAAAAAAAGTTTCGTTTAGAAGTGTAAATTATTTAAAAAAAAAAAATATTTTAAACACGTGATGTAATTTAAAAAAATTATTTTTAAAAAGTGTATATTGTCTAAAACAATGAAGGAAAAAAGTAGTTTTTTTAAATTGTATAGTTTAAAAAAATTTAGAAAGGAATTATTTCATTAAAATACGTTGTTTTTTCCAATGTATATTGTTTCAAAAAAATTTACAAATAAAAGGAAATTAATTAAAAACAAATTTTTTTGAAGAGTGTATTTGGTCTAAAAAATTACAAATAAAAACAAAAATATTAACTAGAAAAAAATGTTTAAAGTGTATTTTATCTAAAAAATACTGAATAAAATAATATTTAATTAAATTTTTTTTAATAAAAAAAAGTATTTTATCTTTATTTAAAGTATTAAAAGGTAGTTTGTCTGAAAATGAGATGAAATTACAATAATTAAATTTTTTTTTAATTAAAAAAAAGTATTTTATCATTATTGGAGGCATTGTAGTGTATTTTTTCTGAAAAAAAAAGAAATTAATTAAACTTCTTTCAATAGAAAAAAAAAACGTATTTTATCATTATTTAAGTGTATTTAGTCTGAAAAACAATGAAATTTAACATAATTTGTGTTTAATGTGTGTTCTGGCTAAGAAAATTTAAACAACATGTAGTTTAATTTAAAAAAAGGTTTCTTTAAAAAAATAAAAACCTAATTTAATTAAACATTTTTTAAGTGAATATTGCTTGAAAAAAATTATCGATAAAATTTTGTTCAATTAAAAATTAGTTTATTAAAAAAATATTGTTTAAAGTGTGAATTATCTAAAAACATTGGAAAAATATCATTTAATTAAATTTTAGTTTTAGTTAAAAAAAGTAACTAAAAAATTTTTTTTAAAAAGTGTATTTTGTCTGAAAAAATAAAATTGGTCATAATTTAAAAGAAAATGTATTTAATATGAAAAATGTGGTCTTTTAAAGTATATATTGTTTAAAAACACACGAGATTAAATAAAAAAAAAAATTCCTAAACATAAATGTCTAAAAGAAACGTGTAATTTAATTATTTTTTTTTTGTTTTTTTGGAAAATATATAAAAAAATATTTAATTTAATTAAAAATGTTTTTAAGTGCATATTGCTTAAAAAAATTGTCCAACAAATTTAGTTCAATTTAATTTTTTTTTAAGCGCACATTGTCACAAAAACTTACTGTTTAATTAATTTTTTTAAGTGTATACTGGCAAAAAATATAAGAAAATGTTATTTAATTAGTAAACCCATTTTTAAGTGTATTTTGTTTAAAAAATGTAAAAACAAAATATACAAATGGTAAAAGAACCGAAAAAAATTCTATACCAAAATTTCCAAAATTAAATTTATCTCAATATTATTAAATTCTTTCCAAAAATCTTTCACGGTTTACTTCTAATTCTACTCAACCCTACAAATAAACCAATTTTCAGAAGAATTGACGACAATGCCTAAAATTCTATGATCACTTGACATGGAATCACTCAACAGTTAGACGCGTTCAACATTGGCCCACTCTGTACCTCCAAATATATATGCAATATGTCGGTATTTATATTATATATATGTATACGATTATGAGCAAATATATTAATAAACATAACAAGAAATTTTTTACAATTGATTAACTTTTTCGTCGAATTTGAAGTTGTTTATTGACTGCGTTTCCATGAATACAAAAATTCTATGTGACTGTTTTTCATGCATTGGCACATTGTTTGTGTAGTTTGTGGTGAATTGGACTTTTCGAACACTCACACAATTCAATTTCATGCGTGTGCACATTCAAATGTGGCAGCCAAGCTGGCTTTTGTCCTGTTCTTAATAAAAATTCAATTTTTCTGCCTACTGAATAGCCAGAAGATAAAGCTGCAATAAACGCCAGAGGCTTCAAATGATACGATTTATATTTTTCCCCATTTCGTACCTAAGGCGCTGCTTGTTTTTCATGCAATGTTTTTGTGGGAGCCAATATTCGCGTGGATTTTAGCCAGCAACAGTCAACGCTGTGATTCGTATTGTTTTAAGGGTTTAAGGTAAAGTGGCAATCGAATGGAGACCAAATGAAAGCGAAGGGGTTTCGCTGGTGAATGCAGGCAAAAAGTAAAAAAAAGGAGTGCACTACTTAATGGAAACGTTTATGAAAAGAGAATCAGCCACGCCATATTTATATTTTTTGTTTTTTTTTTGGGTACAGGAAGCCACTACAAAATAAGAAAATATTAACAGAAAATTGTGAAAAAAGTTTAGAAAGATTTCGCTACGGGTTCCCGGCGTTGGCGTATGATACGGTTTTACTAAAAATAGCAAATATTCTCATTAGTTCCGGAAAAAAAATCGTAGCCGCGGTGGATATATGCCGGATTTCCTATTCCAAAAATAAATGTCATATGTGAAAAAAATTCATTTCAACAATATTTCTGTTATCATTTTAAGTTCTCAAACAGCCGATATAAAAAATTCAACTACATTAGAGATCTCATTGTTAACATTAGTTTAATAGCTAAAATTGTGTTGCGTGATTTTTACAATGTCTGATTTTATGAGCAAAGAAGCTGCTACACATTTCATTCGCAGAATAAAATTTCTGATCTAGAAATGTTAGGGATGATGTAAAGGGTTTTCCAATAACAGGCGTTGTTGGTGAATGGATTGCGCTATCGAGAGATGATTAACGATTTTTTATGGCCGGAATTGGATGGTATTGATCTGGGCAACGTTTATTTTCAACAAGACGGCACTACGTGCCACACAAGCAACGAAACCGTTGATCTTTTACGGGGAAAAGTTTCCGGACCGTGTTATATCTCGAAGAGGTAATCACAATTGACCACCTAGTTCTTGTGATTTAACACCTTGAGACTTTTTTATTCGCGGCTACGTGAAAGAGAAGGTCTATGCCAACAGCCCAGGGTCGATTCAAGACCTCAAAGATGGAATTCGTGAGGCTATCGAGGACATAGGGCAGCCACTTTGCAATTCGGTTATGGAAAATTTCATGAAAAGAATATAATGAAATAAGCATCCGATCATTTATATTAAAAAATGACATTTTTCAAAATAACACCTCTGTTTGGAAACCCCTATAGAAGACCGACAAAAAGTGATTTTAAGTAATACAAATAATTCCAAGTGGTCAATGAAATCTATGCCTTTTACGATTTATCACATTATTGTAATTCATCATTACGAGATTTCTTGTGCTCGTTTTCTACTTAGATAATAAGCGGTGGGTAAGCTATTATTTCCTAAAGAAATTATCCTCACAGTATTCCACATAAAATTGTCGATCACATACATACATCGTACATCAGACCTATGAATCCTATGATTTCGCTTGTCATTTCATCCATGAAAGAATAAATGAATGAAAATGAGCTTTGCACTTCCATCGCATGGTCTTTTCTGCCTTCTACACATCACAATACCTCATGCAAACCCAGTTCTCTTAATAACCCTAAGATAAAGCTGAGTTCGGTCGAGCGTATGTCCCTTTCTTCCGACCAACAGCTGGCCGATATGTCTCAACATGCTTCGCCCAATAGCGCCACATTCGAGAAGAAGGTGTGCTGGAGTCTACGGGGACTGGTCGCAGAAACAACAGGAGTCAGTGGATCAAAACTCAATCCTGTGCAGATGACTAAAAAAGCTGCAGTATCTTGTCAGAATGCCCGTGGGCATTGTCAGTTTCTTCTTACGGAGTGTTATGAGTTGCCTGAAACTTTTTTGGGCCTCCTGAACCCTCCTGAAAGGGCTTCGCCTGGCGTAGCCCCATTTAGGTGCCAGCTCACGTCTCTTAGCCTAAGCTCTTCCCTGCTAAGCTTCTCTTTGATCATGTGTTGCCCCATGAAAAAGAACGGCTCAGATCCTATTAATAACGAGGCCATAGCCGCGTTTCATCCATAGAAAGGGACTCGCTTATAAAAAAATGCAGGCTTAAATGTTAACAAACGACGTAATGATATTATTACCTTGCTTCGCATACTATAAACTCTTCCAGCAAGATTCCACTTCAGCCCACAAGGTAAAAACCACCCAGCAGTGGCGAAAAAACAATATTCCTGAATTCCTAGGTGCCAAAGATTGGCCGTCTGGAAGTCCAGATCTGAATCAATTTGACTACAGTTTATCTTCAGAATTGGAGAACATGGCTTGGCGAAGACCTCACAGAAATTTGAAGGTCTCAAACAATCTTTGGTTCGTGCAGCGACGTCAATATGCGTGAAAACCGTGCGTGCTGCAATGGCTGAATGGCCTTATCGTTTGAAGGTTTGTGTAAAAGCAAATGGTGACCATTTCGAATGAAAATTATTTTTTTTTTTAATATTTACATGACTAAATAAAACTAAATTCATTAAAAAAAGTATTATAATCTCATATCTATAACGGACTTAACTTGTAACAGAACTTATGGCAGGCCTAAGTATTACTGGGCTTCCATTACTCTAAACAACAGTGAGAAATTTTTCATTTCATTGTAAATGTAATTTGGAAAAATTTTAAATTATTTCATATTCAAAGTAAGTATGATATATAAATTTTCCGTCTGTCTTATTTATTTATTTCTAGTCACCGCTAGCCATCACAAGTCCATAAAAAATATTTTTTCAAAGTCTTAATGCGTAAATAAAGGAAATAAATAAAGTCTCAGTAGTGAACGCCCACCATCTGTTTATACAAGTCGCGTGAGTCCCTCATTACCGCGAGCATATCAACGTACTGTTTACCAGCAGCATTTCACTGACAATCACCGTTACAATGCAACATTTCGGATGAACTCTCTGTTTATTCCACTGGAATATACTGGAAAAGACCGTTATGCCAGAGAATGTTAATGAAAGAGAAGGCGCAAATGTTACTGTTAAGAATTTTTAATACAATTTAGTACATTCTCTGGTTATGCCATTCTACAGCAGTGGGTTGTTGTCTCTGGCTGTTTTGATGCTGCTGTATTTTACATTATGATATGAGCAGAGAATATGAATGAAATGACAGCAGAGAATGTTAATGAAATTTTATGGGGAGGATTTCAGATTTTTACTCTTTTTAGCACACTAGTAAAGAAGAGAATTCAGATTCAACACATGCTAACGGCAAATCAAATAAATAAGCCATTTAGAAGAGGCACTAAGAAGTTAGGCAATAGCACAAACATGAAAGACGAATCGTAAACGTACGTTTTGTTCCATATTTGACTCAGGTTCGAGTCCTGTGCACATTTTTCTTTGTTCGATATTTTTATTTTAGTTTTTGTATTTAATTTAATTATAATTGATTTAAAACAGTGTATCCATGTTTTTTCTAATCTATACTAATATTATAAAGAGGAAAACTTTGTTTGTTTTTTTGGTTGTAATGAATAGGATCAAAAACTACTGTACCGATTTTAAAAATTCTTTCACCATTCGAAAGCTACATCATCCACGAGTAACATGGATTATATTTTATTTTGGAAATAGGGCTCTAGATATAGGTCAAAACGTGGACCCGGGTAACCTTCGGATGTGTATATACAATATGGGTATCAAATGGAAGCTGTTGGTGAATGCTTTAGTCCAGAGTATTTTTCATACCTCTCCGTGACTAGGGTCTCGAGATAGAGACCAAAACGTGGACCCTAGAATGTGTTTGTACAATATGGATATCAAATTGAAGCTGTTGGTGAATGCTTTAGTACAGAGTATTTTTCATGCCGGTCCGTGACTGGGGTCTCGAGATATAGGTCAAAACGTGGACCCGGGTAACCTTTGGTTGTGTATGTACAATATGGGTATCAAATGAAAGCTGTTGATAAGTGCTTTAATACGGGGTAATTTTCATACCTATTGATGACTAGGGTATCGAAATATATGCCAAAACGTGGACCCGCCGTGTCTTTGCACCGAATTAAACCAAACTTACACACATTGTTAAGTAAGTATTGAAAATGGGTTTCGTAAAGTTTGGTTGTAATTCGGAGCACTGGCAACGGGTACAGCGTTCTTTTGAACCAGCCATAATGTCGCTTACTTTTTTAACGCTTGGGGCGGAACTGAACTGTCAAATTGACAGTGTGAGTTACAATGTGTCAATATTTCTTTCTGATTTGGATGCCATAAGGAAAAAACGTAAGTGCAACATGTAAAAATTGTTTGTGAATTATTTTGGAGTAGATTTTGGAACAGTGAATAATTTCTTACGAAATTTGAGAATTTAATGTGAAATCCGAATGAAATTATGTGTTCGTGGAAAAAACAATTTTTTTTGGTTTTTTTTTTTTGAAAAATATATATGGATAATGGTTAAAAAAGCTCCAATGCTTAATAAAACATATAAATTGAAACGAAAAATTCATGGATGATCAGGAAAAAAACGATTGTTTATTCATATGCGTTGATTTGAAATTTAAAACCAATCTTCTTTTTTCCTGATTTTCAATTTATATTTTATATTTACTCAAAAACAAAAAATATTGTTTATGCCAAAGCGCTTGAAGAAAAGAATAAAGAAATAAATAATATGAAAATCATATATTTTCTGTTCTAAACCATATCTATTCTATTTTAGTGTGCCCAGCGAAGGGGGCCGGGTTTGCTAGTATATTCCATATGTACAGAGACTCCCAGCTTACTTGATGCAGCAAAAAAAAAATTATTAAAATATCAAATATATTTTATGGGATTTCCATTACAGCAAAAAATTTTATTTTATTTTTTCATCGTTAAATAACATGTTTTATTTAATAACAAAAAATTACAAAAAATGTTTCTTCATAAGAAAGATATGGCAAATTAAAATAATTCCGTTACAGTTTTGAGGTCACAGCTTAAATGATGCACTAAATTAAAAGTATTCAAAAAACATAAGCCCATTAATATTTCGATTTCATGATCACGGCTAATACTTAGTGGTGAATCCCTTTTGATGCAGAGCAGCTTTTAATCGGGAATTCATAGATTCTACAAGTTTTGCTGTATAATCCGAACTAATTTTATTCTATTCTTCCTGTAGTGTCCTTTTCAGATCAGAAGCATAAGAAATATCTCGGGTTTCTTATTTTATTTTCCAGCACTGATCACAAATTCTCAATAACGTTGAGATCTGGACTCTGTGTAGGTGTCTGTACTACAAGTTGGCAGTTCCAGATAAGCCAAGTTTTTACAATACCAGCCGCATACTTGGGATCGTTGTCTTGGTAGAACCAAAACGAATCCCTAATGCCCATTTTACCCGCACTTTGTACTAAATTAATTTTTTGCAGATGCAGATACATCCTTTATTCATGTTTCCTTCGATAAATGTTAAATTTCCGACGCCTGAATAGGACATGCAATCCCATACTATCACACTGCCCCCGCCGTGTTTAACTGGAGAGCGCAAATTACATGGTTGAAGCGCGGTGCTTGGTTTTCTCCAAACGCAGGACTTCCCATCAGACCTGAAAAGGTTAAATTTGTTTTTATCCGCAAAAACAACGGACTTTCAGAACGAAATGTCTTTGTTCAAATGTTGTCTGCAAAACTCCTTTCTTGGTTTTCTATTACGAGCATTAATAAACGGCTTATTTCGGGAGGCCTTCCATGAACATTTTCTTCGCGCAGGATTCTACGAATTGTTTCAGGGTTACATATCTTGCCCAAGTATTTTTCGACTTCGTTCATTAATTTTGGAGCGCTTAAATCGGGTTTTTCTTTAACTTTGCGAACAATCTCTTATCTGCATCATTAAATATTTTATTTGGCGCAGATCTGCCCTTATCTTCTATCCTGTTTTCGTGGCGAAACCTTTCCATAATGTGAAGGACAGTTGAGTAACTAATATCAATAATTTCTGCAATTTTTCATAGGTCTTTACCCTCTTTATAATGGCGTCTTCCTCTTTTTCAAGTGAGGTCCGTTTTCCTATTTTAAAAAATTTTAATTTTTTCAACTTTTCTTTACAAAAATTTTTTGAGAATGACTTAAGACGCTAAGCTAAATAGAAACAAATACATTTCACCGTTATTGCATTCTCAGAGAAATATAAAATACACTGCATCATTTAAGCTGTGAGCATATTTTGATGAGCAAACTAATTGTTTCTATATTTTTTAAGCAAGCTTTGTTTTTCTTATTGTTCTTTCTGCAGTGGTAAACAGTGCATACATATCTCATTACAAGTCCTATACATTTCTTTTATTAAATTTAATAAACATCGAGTCATTTTCTTTTTTCTAAAAAAGTAATACCTGCATCGAATAAGCGAGTCACTGTATATGCCGCCGATTACGTAAACTATAAATTGAAATACAATATAAAATAAGTGTTGGTTTATCTTCATTATGTAAATACATAGTATGTACATTTATTTATGGATGTAAAGAAAAAACGCTATGAATTACTTTTCAAAAATGTATTAAAACTTATACCGGTCGCACGCAGAGACATCACACAGCTTTGCTTCACAACGCAGCAGCAGAAACAAACGCACCGCGCCTTTATGCCTACTTGACATGCATGACTTGACATCAATTCCCCGCGCCAAATTTTTTTTACTTTATTTTTACTTTTTTATTGTAATCGAAAAAAAATGTATGCGCTTATTATTTCAAAAATAATAAAATAGTGTAAAATTTAATTCAATTTTATGTTGAGGTGAGAGATGTGTGGTGTTTTTAATTTGTGTGTGGGCAAAACTCAGTGTGGTGTCTGTAATGTTGGTGTTCTAAAACCGTTTAAAAGGAATCTTTCAGGAAATATTTAACAGTAACATTTTCGCCTTCTCATTTTATTAACATTCTCTGCTTGCAGCTGCTAAGGCAATTGTAAAGTTTGTTCGCCGCTGTTAAGCTGAACAGATGTAAGTAACATAGCCACTCAAATATTTAAGAAGCCAAATACTTCATATCAATAAGCACATACATACATAAGTATGTGTTACATTTAAAGATTTTAAAGTGAAAAAGGGAATAAAAAATTGGAAATTTTCTAGCTGTTAAAAACTTATGCTTGCCTGTATGGAAGTTCATATTTGTATGCACATTTCGACTACATATTTTTCTTTATACTTATAAAGATTAATATAAAATTTCTTTTACTACTCTTAATTTATGTGCGTTTTACAAAAATACAAATATAGTCAAAATATGAAATACCTTTTTTTCTTTCTTTAGTTTAGGTATTTGATTAGAATAGAATAATGGCCCAGAGCGAATTTATGGTAGCGAAGTTAATTTTGTTTTTCTGTTTTTTTTTTATCTTGTGAAAATTCCTAAATTTAATGTACAATTAATTAAAGTTATTTAAATAGATTTAATTCTTTTTGTTTGGTAAACTATTTAATTATTAAAGTTTTATTTCGGCATATGTTTTTTTTATATGTAAATTTTTGGGTGGATTTTTATTTATTTAAAAAATAAACCAATTTTGTGTATTCTCAATAATTAATTTTGTAAATCAAAGAAATTTGCAAGCAATAATTTTTTATAGCGTTGGCTAAATTTGTGCCAGCAGCTGCGATTATACAAATAATGGGAATAAAAATTGTTTGGTGAAAGAAAATTTTTTTTAATAAAATTTTGATAGGTGAAATTTTAAAATTATTTATTTTATTATGATTTTATTCGAAACTACTAAACAGACAATGCAAATAGATTCTGTACAAAACCATAATTACACCATTCTTATGCTATGAAGCTGAATCGTCGACGCTAATTGAAGCAGATAAAGCAAAGCTACAAACATTCGAACGAAAAACACTCAGATAATTTTCTGAACAAGCAAAGATCACGGCGAGTGGCGTACAAAGTGGAATGACGAGCTAGACCAGCTTATAAATGGAGAAAATATTTTACGTTTATCTAAGCGCATCGATTCGGATGACTGGGTCATATTACAAGAATGGACGGGACGAGGGTGCAGAAAAAAATTGCGGAAGTGCAATGCGTTTAATACTAGAGCAAGAGGAAGACTGCGAACAAGCTGGACCGACGAACTAGAGGAGAACATCAATAAACTTGGGATAAGGAATTGTAGAAAAATCGCAAGCGATCGAGATGTATGGAAGCCCTGCCCACCTGCAGCAAGCCAAAGCTCACACAGAGCTGTAGAGCCATCATTATGTTAATGATGGTGATGATGATTTTATTAATTAATATAATAATATTAGGGCAGTATGTTCTTGAAACTTAAAAAATGTGGCGTTATTTTAGTATTTTCAGACGATCCTGTCCTGTAAACGATAATCCTCGTACCTAGCTCAAATTTGTTTTTCGTTTTATATATCGTCGCCACACTAGACCAGCCGGGCGGCCACCGAAGAGATGTCACGAATACGAATGCTGGACATCCGAGTCCACTGAAGTATAGTAAAAGTTATGTAATATAGTAAACAGGAATTTTCCTAAATAAATGGAAAATAATATTTTAGAATATTTTTACTACAATAATTTATTTATTTTATTTTATTTTATTTTATTTTATTTTATTTTATTTTATTTTATTTTATTTTATTTATTTTTTTTTTTTTTTTTTATTGCATCCCAAAAAAGGAGTGTTTTACATTAATTGGCGACAGCTTTGCTGCAAGCCAATAATTTATACAATAACAGGTACAAAGATTACAATTAAATTAATGGCTATAAATATTATACAAAATAGTTAACAAATTTACTAACAAGAAAAACGTTTACTGTAAAAAGTTTCGGACTATATGACAAGAATTGAGTAAAGCTGCTTTCTGCATGTCGAAAATTAAATATTCTGGGAGTTGGAGAGTTTTCACGTTGTCTGCTAAGTTTTTATGCACTAGTCCGTGGGCTGAGATGATAATTGGTAGTATGTGCACCTTCCTTAGCTTCCACTGGCGTTTGACATCAATGCCTAAGTCAGAATATTTGGATATTTTTTCTGCATATGTTTTTTGCATGTTTCTGTTTAAAGGAACAGCAATATCAACTATATAACCAGTCGCTTGAGATTTATCAATAAGGAAAATATCTGGCCTATTGTGGTCTCTTGTGGCATTTGTTAAAATTGTTCGGTCGTAATATAGAAGGTAGTTGGAGTCTTCTTGAACAGGTTCTGGGGTATATCTGAAGTACGGTATTTTGCTTGGATTGAAGTTGTACATCTGCGTCAGTTTTAGATGGATTATTTTCGCGATGTCATTATGTCGCTTCAGGTACATAGAGTTTGCCAGTGTGGTGCATCCCGCTAGCACGTGGTCTAATGTCTCACTTCGACTATTGCATCTTCGGCATCTGTCTGCAGCGGCATTTGGATCTCGCATTACGTATTTAATGTAATTTCTCGTTGGAATCACACCATCTTGTATGGCGAAAATGGTACCCTCCGTTTCGGCAAATATCGACCTGTTGGTAAGCCATAAGTGCGACAATTTTTGGTCGACATGTGGGCTCAGTCTTTTCGATATACGCCGTGGATAGCCATTTCAGACCATCTTTGGATTTTTTCATCTATTGTGGTTGTGTTCTTGATTTCGTAGGGTTGATTCATCCGAAGTGGGGTATAATTATCATCCGCAGCACTTGCAGCCTTGTGCAGCTCGGATTGGGAACACTTATGTTGAAAATATGCTCTTATGTTCAAGATAAGTTTGTCATGCAGTGCTCCAACATCAATCTGTCCTCTGCCTCCCGCTTTTCTAGGTAGCATCATTCGAACGACAGAGCTTTTTGGGTGACGTGACTTGTATTTAGTCATAATTGTGCGTATTATTCGTTGCAGATTTTCTATTTCAGTAGATGACCATTTTACAATTCCGAAGCTATACGATACCACCGGGACGACAAATGAATTAATGGCGTGGATTTGGTTTTTCCCATTAAGTTGGGTTTTACAGATAGCGTGAAGGCGCCTTTTAAATTCTGCTATCAGTTTTTTCCTCATTTGCATCATATTTATACTGCTGCTTTGCATAACTCCAAGGTACTTGTATACCTCTCCTGGCTCCATTTCTGCTATGTCGAGTCCGCTACTTTCCGCGGTTACATGTCGCGAAACCACTTTACCTTTAACTATTGTGATCTTTCGGCATTTATCAAGTCCAATAGGCATTTTAATGTCATTGGAGAAGGTTTCGACACATCTCAAAAGCTTATCTAGATGTTTGGAATTACTGGCGTAGAGTTTCAAATCATCTACGTAAAAAAGATGGCTCAGTCGGAATCTTTCTGACTGTCCGTGTTTTAATACAAACCCATGTCCCGTCTCATTCAGGATGTGACTTAAGGGGTTCATGCTGAGAACAAACCAGAGCGGACTCAACGAGTCACCTTGAAAGATGCCATTTCGAATGTTTATTTCGGTTGTGTATTGAGAGCTTTCCGGGCCAGGTATTTTTATTCTTGTCCTCCAGCGTTGCATAACTTTTTCTAGAAATTGGAATTGAAGTTGTAAATACGAAGTACTTCAATAAGCCAGGAGTGTGGAACCGAATCGAATGCTTTCATCCAGTCAATATAAGCTGCATAGAGGTTTCTGTTCTTCTGTTTAGATTGCCCAAGGACAACTTGATCTATAATCAGTTGCTCTTTACAACCTTGTGATGCACGTATACATCCTTTCTGCTCTTCTGCAATCAGATTATGTGTTTCGATATGCTCATAAAAGATGTTAGTTATGCACGACGTAAGTATTTTGTAAATAACTGGCAGACAGGTGATGGGCCTGAATTTTGAAGGGTCATTGATTTCATCACATTTTGGAATCATATATGTCGTACCAAGCGTTGCAAAATTTGGCAATTCTTCTTCGCCGGTTATTATCTTGGTGAAGAGGGCTGCAAGTTTGTCGTGTATACATGTAAGCTTTTTGAACCAGTAAGCATGCAAGTTGTCGCAGCCTGGAGTTTTCCAATTGTGGAGCCTTCGAGCAACTTTCGCAACCTCTTCAGGTGTTACGGCTGAGAAACCAAGTATTGGGATACTAGAGTACTTTTCTCTCACTTCTGCTATCCAGCTTGCCGAGGTGTTGTATTTCTGAGGTTTGGACCAAATAGCCGACCAGTATGATCTAAATTCATCCATTGATGCCTGTCGCGTCTGCCTTTGAACGTTCGTGGTTTGTTTTAATTGTCGTAAAAAATAGCTTTTGATTGCTTTCAAACATACGATTATGTTGCTTGCGTTTCATAGACATGCTATATTTTTCTCTTCTGGTGGTTAGCGTTCTTAATTTTTGCTTGAGCGTATCGAGCGTACGCTTGGGCATTTCTTCATTATTTTCGAACTTCGAGTGAGTATTAAAGTTTTTACATATTTTGAGGACTTGGCGTTTCAATCGTCCGGAGGTGTTTCCACCTACCAATGCTGTTATTTTTCCTATTTTTCGGCGGTGCTCTTCAATGTTCTTATCGAGTCTTATCAACCACTTCGGTTTATTACTCTTGTCAGTTGATCTGGAGTGTTTTGGCTTCTGATTGTTTTGATTGTTCTCAAAATGTTTGTTAGTGATTATTTCAGATATAGTTTTAGCAACGCAGTATATGACTATTATAAGTTCTTCGAGACTAATCTCTTCGTTCAGTGTTTCCGGTAATACAACAGCGTTGTAATAGTCAACTAATTTTCCGAGTTTTCTAGAGGTGTTTAGTTTCGGCAAGTGCGGCAGACTCATCACAGGCATTCCCCTATATTTCGCATAATTTTCTTGAAAACTATTATATGCGCTTTCAAAATCTATTGACTCTGCATTGACGTTGACGGGCTCAATAATTAAAGGGGCATTCCCTTCGTTCTCTGCATCCATACTACCATCCTGTGGTGTGTTGTTTGTTTGCTCAGGGCTTGCTGGGGCTCCAGAGTTGCTACCGAGCTCTCTCGCCACTTCCTGGGTAATTTCTTCTCTTCTTGCTTCTGTGATGTAATCATGTCTGCGTATCGCTCTTAATTGATCAGACAAGTTTTGCTCTGACACGTTCATTTGCGGATATTTTCCTACAAACTTTTCACGTAAACGTTTTCGGAAAAGGGTTCTGTGTGTTTCTAATTTAGTGATCTGTAGGTATGTGCGTAATAAGAATTCGTTAATTTCTGATGTCCATTTTTTACGCTGTCTAGTTGCTACAACTGGGCTGGTCGCTGCATGCGATGCTTGCGAATCAGTTCCCGGCTGCAAAAGGTCTTGTCTATTATCCCCAGAGTAGTTGTTTGTATCTGGAGTATGATCAGTCTGGGGCCGAGCTGGACCACATTCCAGAAGTGTATGATTAGAATTAAGATTAAGGTTATCCGAGGCTTCATTTATTCTTCTCATTTTTTATAATGGTTCCATTTTATACCTGCTGGCAGGTGCGTTAACAGCCGCTTCTTACCTGAAGTACAGACGCCGACCGGAGAGCCGCCCAATCTGGTTCAGTCGCTGCCGGGTTTAGATTTCCAGTTTTTGGTCCGCGAGCGGTATTTTATTTCCCGCCTACCCTGTATATCTACAGAGCGTTCCCCTATCCGCCACCCGGGGACGCGTCCGATGGGAGAACGGATTGAAAACTCCACATTTTATTTTATTTTATTTTATTTTATTTTATTTTATTTTATTTTATTTCATTTTATTTGATTTGATTTGATTTGATTTGATTTGATTTGATTTGATTTGATTTGATTTGATTTGATTTGATTTGATTTGATTTGATTTGATTTGATTTGATTTGATTTGATTTGATTTGATTTGATTTGATTTGATTTGATTTGATTTGATTTGATTTGATTTGATTTGATTTGATTTGATTTGATTTGATTTGATTTGATTTGATTTGATTTGATTTGATTTGATTTGATTTGATTTGATTTGATTTGATTTGATTTGATTTGATTTGATTTGATTTGATTTGATTTGATTTGATTTGATTTGATTTGATTTGATTTGATTTGATTTGATTTGATTTGATTTGATTTGATTTGATTTGATTTGATTTGATTTGATTTGATTTGATTTGATTTGATTTGATTTGATTTGATTTGATTTGATTTGATTTGATTTGATTTGATTTGATTTGATTTGATTTGATTTGATTTGATTTGATTTGATTTGATTTGATTTGATTTGATTTGATTTGATTTGATTTGATTTGATTTGATTTGATTTGATTTGATTTGATTTGATTTGATTTGATTTGATTTGATTTGATTTGATTTGATTTGATTTGATTTGATTTGATTTGATTTGATTTGATTTGATTTGATTTGATTTGATTTGATTTGATTTGATTTGATTTGATTTGATTTGATTTGATTTGATTTGATTTGATTTGATTTGATTTGATTTGATTTGATTTGATTTGATTTGATTTGATTTGATTTGATTTGATTTGATTTGATTTGATTTGATTTGATTTGATTTGATTTGATTTGATTTGATTTGATTTGATTTTGATTTGATTTGATTTGATTTGATTTGATTTGATTTGATTTGATTTGATTTGATTTGATTTGATTTGATTTGATTTGATTTGATTTGATTTGATTTGATTTGATTTTATTTTATTTTATTTTATTTTATTTTATTTTATTTTATTTTATTACAGCAGAGCAAGACCGTTGAGGAAGCTCGCGAAAAAGGTGGCGGAGTTCTGTCATAAATGATTCAAGGGCATTGAGCATTGCCAATTGGAAGGAGCGGACTAATAATCAAGTTAAATGCAGGAATGTAGCTGTCGCAGCTATGGTCTGCCAAAGACTGTGAAGCTACTGATGATGAGGATTAATATAAGATAAATCGTACCCAAAAATGATAGAAACAAGATTGCGTCCATCAGAGATTGCGTGACGTCGCATTAGCTGAGTTTTGCAGTGTTGCCAACCATTCGCAATAAATTTAGTGCTTTTTATACCCAAAATGCGAAAATTTTTAAGTTTTGTGTTTGGTTCTTTTTTTTTAATTTAAAGCTACTGAAACTGTAACTTAAAACAAAAACTAGTATTATTAAACAAAAGAATGTTAAAGAAGGTCACTCTGAGAAGATTTTAGTGTTAACGAAATGTTTTTGGTTCTTATAAAATTTGATAATTTGAAAGTTAAAATTTAATTTTTTGCTCTTTTTAAGATTATGTTAGAATATAAAATTTTTTTTTCTCAACTCTTCTTAACATTGAAAACCTTTTTACACATTTTAAAAAGCGTTAGAGTTTATTGAATACGAATTAAAACCAAAGAGGTGTAATCGTTTCATCCGGTCATCAGTCCTTAGTAGGACATAGGGCATTAAGCGATGTATTCATAGTAAAAATAAGCAAAAAGATAACAGAAAACACTAAAGAAACCATAACGACATGTTTACAAAAAGAGTACCTTATCTTGTTACATAACCCCAAATATAGCAAAAAAATCGCTCTCTTAACAAAAAAATTTTTCTTAACAAAAAATGCATAAATTAAATTGTACATAACCATAACACATTTATTTAAAAAAACGCACATTTTAAAGACAATTTGTCACGCATACAAAGTTCTTTAAGTAATTAAATAAAAATTTGGTATTTTATTTTCTTGAAATGGGCATTTTAGTGCGTTTTTATATCTAAAGCTAGGTAGCGAGAGAGAGATTTGACTGCTGAAAGGCGAATAACACAAACGATAACCGCAATAGCGGGCAATGTGACCAAATATTAAAAAAAAGTAAAGCTAAATAAAACTGTGTGAATTATTGAAATAATTTTAAAAAAATGTATATTTTAAAATTATAAGCATTACATTTTAATTAGAACTGGCTAGAAAAATGTTATGAAAAAAGAACTAAAACTCCGAGGCTAAATAACAAAAAAAAATGCTAAATCAAGTTACGAAAATGGTATCTGGCCATACTGGTGCTAATACGACGTCACTCATTGTCAAATTTGCTGAGCGCAAAGTAACGGTACCACGATAGGCGCCATCTCATTATTCTTTCCATCATGAGTCGTACCATAGTTGTACCTGTGACATGACAATGTAAGGCTCATTAAGTAAAGCATTTCATTTACATTGATCAATTTTTGTGCAAGTCAATATAAATTGAATTTAATATGTCTTTTTTCCAGTTTTTATTTAATAATTGATTTATTAAAAATAGTTATATTAAAATTATATTTTAGTAATTTTTAATAAAAAAAAATTTAATAATAGTTTATAATGCATTGGGAAGGAGTATGGAAATATTTTGAAAAGTTTTTAAAAAACTTGTATTTAAAAAAAAAATTGTTTTTGTATAACAGCCTTGATCAAATAATTAGTAATTATTTATTGATCTCGATTTTACAAGAGTTAATGATTCGTTAAAGTTAATATGTCAAAATTACTTTAAATATGTTGTTAGAAATATTATTCATTCGTAAAGGTATCTAGGTTTTCTTTAGAAATAAATTTAATTCACAAATTTTCAATTTTTTTTTAGGAAATGAAAAAATACGCAAAAAATACGCGAAAAGAAAAAATTATTTTAAAAGGGGTAACAATGGAGATAAATATAAAAAAATGTATTACTGTATGTATTACTTGTACTTAAACTTTATAAAAATTTTTTTTTTAATTTCTCTTTACAAAATTAGTGTATGAAAAACTACGAGATCCAAAGTACAATGAAGTGGCTCCACGGTCTGCATCTTTTCTCCATGAAATGTTGATGGATCTGAAAAGAGTAAAAAAAATCGTGTAAAATAAAGTTGTAGTTATAGTCTGTCGAGCCGGATTTTTGAATTTCGAAAAAAGCAATTTACGGTATTTTAGAAAAAAGTATGCGTTTTACGTCATAAATGTCACACTTTAATCAAGTTTATAAACTTTTTTTATAAAACTATCAAAATCCGGCTCGACAGACTATAGAAAAAACACAAAAAAGATTAAAAACTGTATGAGTTATCATGCAGACCGTGCCGGAGAAAGTAGTACCGAGAAAAACGAGTTTAAACTTTCAAGTGCATTTCGCTCGAGGTCGCGCGCATTCAACGCAAGAACTTAAAATGAATTGTTTAATTTGTTTTATTAGCTTACGTCTAATCTCCCATTCACACATTGGTTGGTTGGTTAGAGTGGTGATTCATCCAGAATCCAACTAGCGCTTCCGCACCATTTTGTTGCCACATCCTCGTTACCAAATTGTTTAACAGTTATTTGCAGCAGGACTATATCCAGTCTGTGCGGTTTAGGAACCTTATTAGGTTGTTGACGTCTACGCCAGACAGTTGCTCGAGACTCTCGAACAGCGGTTTGCCCAGGGTTAACATTCTGTCCTTCCATAGGTCAGGCCATTCACAGAGGAAATGGAAGATTGTTCCTTTTTCCTCCGGTTGTTTACAACTATGACAGTATGTGTTGTGAGGGATGCCATTCACACATACTCTCATAATGTTTTATAGATCTCCCTATACAAACTTTAGAATAACAAAAGAACCGACAGGCTGAAAGGTTCCGAAGGAACGAAGGACAGCTACCTGTGCGCATGAAACTCTCGTCGGAAAGTTACATTTTCTACCATAACTTTGTATTTGTGGGGAGATTTTTGCAATTGACTTCCACAGAAATACGCCTAAAACTATTTTTTTTTTTTTTTTTTTTTTTTTATTTCCCTTTTTAAATTATAATCTGTTAAATTTTAACAATAAGTAATTATTTTTAAAGTAGTATTGGAATTCTTTGTTCTCTAACCAATGCTAGATAAACATTCAATTTTGCTTCAGATTATGCTACATTATATTATTTTCTGTGTTATAATTATTATTATTATTAATTATTACTATTATTATTTATTATTATTATTTATTATTATTATTATTATTGTTTTTCTTTATTGTTTTGTTAAATTGTGAGTTCTGTTGGAGTTAATCGTTTTAATCTTCGTTTTCCCGCTTTCTCCGATTGTGGTAGTTTGCGCATTTGTTCATTTTGATGATTTGTTAGTCGTTTTATATGCTTGATGCTGTATTTTCTAATTGTGTCATCTATTGTGTCGATATTGAGGTCGCTGTGGATCACGTCGTTTGGTATATACCAGCCTGGTTTTGTTATTGTTCGAAGTATTTTAGATTGCGTCCTTTGAATTATTTTGATATTGGTTTTTTTGCTGTGCCCCAGATTTCAATGCCATATTTCCAAATGGGTGAGATTATAGATTTATATATCACTACTTTGTTGTTAAGGCTTAGTTTTGAATTTTTAGCCAACAGCCAATATAATTGTCTGAACTTGTTTTTGATTTCATTTCGTTTGTTTTGTATATGTCGTTTCCAATTTAGTTTTTCATCTATAGTTATGCCAAGGTACTTTGCACTAGGAAGGATTTTTATTTCATTGTTTTTTATTGTTAATTTATGTTTCTTAGGCTTTCTGTTTGTATATATTACTTGTACCGTTTTATCTTTGTTGACTTCTATTCCCCAATTATCGAACCATGATACGGTGTTATTTATTGTTTGTTGAAGAATGTCAGTCGCTTTTTTTTCTATTTTATCCGATGCCATTAAAACCGTGTCATCCGCGAATGTGGCTATCATACAATTTTTTGTGGTTGGGATCGGTATATCTGCTGTAAATATCAGGTACAATAGAGGCCCTAGGACACTACCTTGGGGTACACCTGCTGTCATTTGCATCATGCTTGAGCATTCGTCTTCGAACTTTATAAAAAAATGTCGGTTTTCCAGATAACTTTTGAGAATATTGAAGTGATTCCGTGGTAATATTTGGCTGAGCTTATGTAGTAATCCTTTATGCCAAACCCTGTCAAAAGCTTTTGCAATATCCAGGTAGACAGCTATGCAGAACCTTTTATTTTCCATATCATTTAATATTTTGTTTATAACTCTGTGGACTTGTTGCACAGTTGAATGCTGTCGTCTAAATCCAAATTGATGGCTTGGTATTATATTTTTTTCTATCAGAATTTTGTCTAATCTGGCAAAGAGTATTTTTTCAAACACTTTTGAAAGAATGGGCAAGAGACTGATAGGGCGGTATGATGTCATTTCTGATGCACTTTTACCTGGTTTGGGGATTGCCGTTATTTGTGCAACTTTCCAGAGGCGTGGGAAGCATTGTGTCCTTAATATGCTGTTGAAAATTTGTCGTATATATGTAATTGCTACATCAGGTAGTTCTTTTAGTATTTTACCATTTATTAGATCGAAGCCCGGTGCTTTTTTACTGTTCAGATTTTTCAAATGATATCTGATTTCTGCTGAGGTTGTCATTTTCATTCTCTTTTCTGGGTTACTCGTATTTACATTTTGTTCAATGTGCTGGTTGTCTTTTTCGTTTGAGAATATTGTTTTAAAGTGTTCAGCTAGTGTGTTTGCCTTCTCTTTATTGGTCTTTGCCCAAGTTCCGTGATGTGTTTTGATGGGAGGTTTATGTGGAACTGCTTTGACTAAGTTTTTAGTTGCTTTCCATAGGGAATAATTGTTAACTGCCGTGGCCCCCAAGTTATGTATGTAATTCTCAAGCTTTTTATCCTGGTGTTGTTTTAATAATGTTTTTAATTCGGTTGTTGATTTGTTAAGTTTTGCCTTATCCTCGGGATGTTTAGTAATTTGCCACTTTTTACGGAGTTTCCTTTTTTGTTGAATTTTTTGTTTGATATGTATTGGAATAGACTCTTTTTGTTGAATTTTTATATTTGGTGTCGAAAGGGTGAGGGCTTTGATGATGGAATCGTTGAAAAAAGCTATTGCTGAGTCAATCTCGTTTTCCGTTTTCAATGAAATATTTATAGTCAATTGTGCTTCCACACTTTGTCGGAAATAATTCCAGTCTGTTTTATTATTATATAGTCCTCTAAAAGTTTGTTGGTGCAGAGATCCAAGAATTGTCATTAGAAGTGGGGAATGATCCGATGATAGCTCCAAACATGACTTAATGGTGATATGGGATTGTGGAATATTTTTAACAATACATAAATCAATTAAATCTGGTTGTTTTCTGATATCCGTAGGCCAGTACGTCGGCTCTCCGGTGCTTATGAAGTGTGCATTATTTTCTCTTATAGCGTCTAGTAATTTTCGGCCTTTCGAAGTTGTTAACCTTGATCCCCAAATAGAATTTTTTGCATTGTAGTCACCTCCAGCGATATATCGACTTCCTAGTCCGTTTAAATATTCCAGGTATTGATCTTTTGTGTTATTGAATTTTGGCGGACAGTATACTGCTGATATTGTTATTGGTCCATTTGAGCTATTTATTGAAACTGTCGTTGCTTGTATGTTATTTTTTCTATAACCATCAAGTTCGTGGTATTTAATTGTTTTTTTGATGATTATTGCAGTTCCTCCGTGAGCCTTGTTATCTGGGTGATTTGTGTAGTGTATGTTGTAATTGGGTATATTTACAAAAGTTTTATGAGTTGCATGAGTCTCGGATATTAGCATAATATCAATTGCTTTGTCTAGAATAAAAGTCTTGAGTTCTAGTTCGTGGCGCGTAAGTCCGTTTGCGTTCCAAATTGCTATTTTTATTTTACGTAGTGCGACCATCTAGCTTCGATACCAGTATGGTTACAATGTTCATCATGGTGGCCATTTGTGTTATCAATTGTTTCATCATAGTTTTAAGTTCAGTTAAATCATCTATACTTGATTTGGTACTATTAGGGTTGTTAAATTCGTTTGTTAATGTTTTCGTTGATGCTGCTTGTGCATAAGAAACGCCTGGTATAAGGGTTTGATTTGTATTAGTGCCGAGATTTTCCTGGTATTGTTCATTATTGCCTTGTTCTTGTGCGGCGTGAATTTCTTTTTTGCGTAGTGTCGGATATCTTTGTACTTGGAGTTTTTTGTAGATTTCGCAGCCTCTATAATTAGCTGTATGGTTTTCGCCACAATGAGCACATTTAATTTGGTCTGTTTCCGCTTTGTTCTTAATTTTACACATATTTGTCTTGTGTTTACCAGCACATTTAACGCAGACTGGATCTACCATACAGTAGTTTTTTGTATGTCCGTATTTCTGACAGTTTGTACATTGAGGAATTGTTCTTTTTTGACGTGGTGGCTCAAAACTAATTTTACAGTGGAGTAGATGAGTTATACTGTATATGTCTTTATTGTTTTCATTTAATTTTAGTTCAATTGAAAATAGTGGCAGAGGTTGTTTTATACCCGAAGCGTTTTTAATTTGTACGTTGTGAATATTTGTTGTTTCATGACCTAGTTCGAAAAGTTCATTTTTTATGTCTTCGATAGGAGTCGAGTGATGCATCTGTCGTAAAAATACTCTAAACCCTTGTTGCTCTTTTGGTCTAAATGTATAAAATTTTGTTTTTTTTTGCTTTAGTAAGTCTATTATTTTTGTGTAATGTGTTGTTTCTTTCGGTTGGATTTTAATTTCGTTTCGGCTAAGAACTTTTATTTCAAACTATAAAGAATAATAATTTGTAAAAAATCGAATTTTTGAAAATTCTGGACGCTGTAACCCCTTAATTTGACTATTTTAAGGGATAAGCTTCATCAATTTAAATAGTTTTGTTCTCGATGGAAAAACACTTTGGGCATTGTGGAAGACGCAGTCCGGGGAGAGAATTGGGAATATATGATCTTCGTTGCCATAAGAAAAAATGTTATGTACCCATTTTCTTTATAAAATCGAGCCAGCCTTTTTACATTTCTGTATATGTGTATATCATGCCTTATATCCCACGAGGGATTAGGGAGCTGATGAAGAAAGAGGAAGATATCTCCCCCTCTCTGTGTTAACCTAGTATCTACAAAATCATAATTTTCAGTAAACCGATAAAAATGTTTAGAGTAACTTAACTTCTATGTATATTTGGAGAGTACATTTTTTGTAAGGTATTTGGCCGAGCTGCTGCAGCAGCTGCTAGTGTGTGCCTTGCCGTACATATGAAGGTACTCAACTTATCTCAAAGCCACCTCTGAATGACTGATACTTTTAAGAGAAGCTTTTTTAGGCAAACATACACTCGGAGGAAGCACCTTTTTCTATAGCTTCATGCTTCATGTTCACAGTGGGCTACGCACTCAGGACCTGCCGTGGTGGTCAGTCACTTATTTAGCTCTTAAACTGATTGTATGTATGTATTTATTATCAATAGGTATAAGCACGCTCCCAATCACCTAATTGTTTGTTTTTTGTTTTTTTTTTTTTTGAACGCAATGTCTATTAACGCTTGGATATTCTGGCTTCAATGCTTTCATATACGAAAAAATAATTTCTTACAAATTTTACTTCTTTATTGTTACAGTGAAGACGTCATGCGAGTTTTTCGCTTTTCAGTTTTCCGTTTCCATTTCCATTAAAGCAGCCATGCGTTATGCAAAAGAGTTGCTCTAATACTCCACTATTTACTTCAGAAATATCTACTTAGTTTTCCTTGGCTGCTATAGCAGCGCCAACAGCATCAGTGCAAGCACGGAAGTATGGCTATATGAGTATGTAAGTGCATAAAAATATGTATGTGTGTGTGTCGACAGCACACGTATATGTATGTATGTTCGTATGCACGCACGTTTATGCTTGAAGATAATTTTATTACCTTTCTTTCGGTGAAATATATTTTCCTTGCTTGGAAGGCGGAAGTGAAAATATAAAACATGAAAAAGTAAACCAAAATCATACCATAGCCGGTGTTTCTATTATAGAAAAACGTTGCAAAATTAGGTTTGCAAGTAACCACATTGCTGAACTTAAAATAGACGGGCAAGTATCCATTTAAATTGGTAATTTTATACTTGGCCGCTTTTACAAATGAACATAAAGTTTAACATTTTCAATGGTCATTGCGCTTCGAAATTCAAAGGGAATACCGATTAGATTATATACAGAAGATTAACCGCATAAGCTCATGAATTCAATTTTATTGCAGCAATAAAATATTCAAGCAATAATTACCATCATAGCTGAATATAAGGCATGAAATAGCGGAGTAACGGCAAATGATTTGGCTAGCCGCCAAATATGCATCTCATCATCATCATCAATTTATTTTGTTCCTAATGAAACGAAGTCAGTTGCAGAAAAACTCGGCCCATTCGGATGTAGACGGACTTTCTGTAACTTTGTTTAAAAATTGTCGCTCTTTGGTTCAACCTTTTAAACTAATTTTCAACAAATCCTTGGCTGAAGGAATATTTATCGATGATTGGAAGCTGACTTCAGTCACTCCTATTTTCAAAAGCGGTAATGGCAGCCACCGTAGCCGAATGGGTTGGTGCGTGATTACCATTCGGAACTCACAGAGAGATGTCGGTTCGAATCTCGGTGAAAGCAAAATTAATAAAAACATTTTTCTAATAGCGGTCGCCCCTCGGCAGGCAATGGCAAACCTCCGAGTGTATTTCTGCCATGAAAAAGCTCCTCATAAAAATATTTGCCGTTCGGAGTCGGCTTGAAACTGTAGGTCCCTCCATTTGTGGAACAACATCAACCCGCACACCACAAATAGGAGGAGGAGCTCGGCCAAGCACCTAACAGAAGTGTACGCGCCAATTATTTATTTTTTTATTTAATAAAACCGATATTGTAAATTACAGACCAATTTCCAAATTATCTGCTGTATCTAAACTTTTTGAATGCGTTGTTAAAGACAAGTTATATTTTAGTGTTAAACGTCTAATTAGTCCACGTCAGCATGGTTTTGTAGCTGCAAGATCTACCTTATCTAACTTATCCGTTTTTTCTGATGATTACCACGCAGGCTTCCAGAATGGCTTCCAAACTGACGCGATATACACGGATTTTTCTAAAGCCTTTGATAAAATCTCCCATACGATTTTAGTAACTAAATTGGCTTGCCTCGGTTTTCATTCTACTTTCCTTGATTGGATTCGGTCCTATTTAATAAAGAGATGCTGCACTGTAGTTATCGATGGTGTTTCTTCGAAACACTACACTGCCACCTCTGGTGTACCTCAGGGTAGTATTTTAGGACCTTTGTTATTTTTTTTGTTTATTAATGATATTTATTCGTGTTTTTCCTTCGCTAATTTTCTTCTCTATGCTGATGATCTAAAAGTGTACGCTGAAATAAGAAATTCTAGTGATTCAGCCGCCCTACAGTCCGAGTTGAATAATTTATTTTCCTTATCAATTTTCCTTATAAATCGTCTATTTCTTAATATTGAAAAATGTCATAAAATCACATTTTCTAAGCTTCAAAACCCCCTCAACATCTCTTATCATATCAATTATACATATCTTGCTTCGTCTGATGTGATAAAAGATTTAGGGGTTTTCTTTGATTCAAAGCTTAATTTTATCACGCACCTAAATTATGCCGTTGTTAGACGTCACTCATCGCACCTCACTGATCCATATACTCTTAAGATTTTATACTCTGCGTTTGTGGGGTCTAAATTAGATTATGCCTCTTTTATTTGGAGACCTTATCATGCAGTTCATATAAATCGAGTGGAGAGGTTCAAAAAATTTGTGTGCGTTTCGCGCTACATTCACTCAATTTCTCAGACCCCAAACCATCATACGTCTCACGCTGTCGTTTGATTAGTCTCTGTCCATTAAGTGACAGAGGTACGTTTCAGGCAGTGTCTTTTATTTTCGATCTTGTTAATGTACTAATTGACTGTCCGTTTCTTCTAGAAAGAATACATTTTAATGTTCCTTGCAGGAACTTTCGCCGTGTCAAAATTATTTATGTTGACGTTAGGAGGACATTATATAGTTCCAAAGCGCCTCTTGTTAGAACGCTGTCTGACATTAACTATCTCGCCTCCCTTTTGGATCTAGACTTTTCCAGGGCGAAACATGTATTTAATACCCAATTAAAAAATTTCTTCCTCTGTAAGAATTCTAAATAATTACCTAGTATATTTTGTTAATTTAGTTTCCTAAGCTTTAATTTTGTTAACTATTTCTATATAAATACTCTTAGATCTATGTAGTCTGTAAGAAACTTTGTATTTCTTGACTTACTAAAATGAATAATCCTCCTCTGTAAGTTATAAGAAATTTTATCTTTTTCTTCTACTCATTACAATTGAAGCTAGTTAATTATAAGTTTAATTTTACTGTGATTAATTAATTTAGCATTAATCTGTTTTCATAGTCTGTAAGAAATACTGTATTTTTTATACTATTAATTGAATTAAATAAATAAATTATTTTCCATATAAACACAAATTCTACAACTCCAAATCCGACGTCGAATGCCCTATTCTCCAATAGGAACTAAAGGAAAAAAATTATAAAAATAAATCCGACGTGCATGCTGCCAAAGCAGGTGAATATTCCCCACATTTCTGTGGGTACCACTTGGGGACTACATATACTCCTCGCAGGCTTAAATTCATATTTTTTATCTGTAACTCGAAATAAGTGGAGTTACAAACCTAAGAAGGATCTGGTGAGCTCTCAGTTCTCTATAACATTAGCCCGTTTCTAGCCTGAAGAACAGATGCTTTTGCAACCGCTCGCTCCGAGGCAGATGCTGCGAACTTCGTGAGGTCATTAAATTGTACTTATATGTAAATGTCAAAGTAGCTCCCCCGAAGCTTGCCCCCCTCCTTAACCCGGACCATGCATCCCACACAGATTGGATACCTCGTCATCAGCTGAGCAACCATAGCTGATGAGTAGACAATCCTTCAATATTAGAGAGAACAGCATTGACAAAGTGGGCGGCTTTCAGTATCTTGGAAGCCAATTCACGGCAGATGGGTGATGCAAAAGTGATGTTTTCACAAGACTGCAGAAACGCATTTACTGCAAGAAACGCATTTGCTATTCTCCGACTAGTGTGGCTGTCCAAACAATTCAGTGAGCATTCCAATCTTCGAATCTATAATTCAAATGTTAAATCTGTCCTTCTCTATACTTGTGAAACATGGTGTCTATCAGCAGAAACCGTTCAAAAGCTGCAAGTGTTTGTAAACCGCAGTCTGAGGTACATCCTGCTCGTTTGGTGGCCAGACAATTTGATATCGAATGCCGACTTTCACCGACGATGCCAACAAAAGCCACTCGCGCAATGAATCAGAGAGGGAGAAAGGGAAAATGGCTTGGCCAAACACCACGCAGGGCAAGCATGGAGATCAGCAGGCAAGCACTAGACTGAAATTCCCGCGGTCAGCGGAACCAAGGTAGGTCGTAGGCACTGATGGCGCCGTTGCATCGAAAGTGAAATAAAAGCTGTGAACAAAAATCTGACGTGGTGGCAAATAAAAGCAAAAGTTGGGTACAGAACGGAGTGGAAAAATTTCGTTTTGGCCCTATGATCCGCAATGGAGTTAGAGAAACTATGAGGATAATGATTAGATATACCCAACTATTTTCATCGGAAACAATTCCAACAATTTCAATTCGGCAGCTACAGCTGTAAATATGTTAGTATTTTAACATCGATGAATTAGACGCTTTCGATTCACCACCTCTCTGCTCGCTATGTGTGGGATGTGCGTCTGTGGGCGTTTAGTAACTGCTGCCTTGGAGAAAAATTTGCATGTGCAAGCAATAACAAAGTTATTGAACAAGATTCGCCACTCCATAAAATTGGTATTACTCACTATTTTCAATGCTGCCAACTCTCTCTTCTGATACTAGGTAAGTCTCATTATCCCTGCGTTCATATAGAGAGACTTTAGTTGCTTCAACTTTGCGAATTCTCTTTTGATGTTGCCCGTTGGCTGCACACACGGCAGCTCCGTTGCTTGCAATTGTTAAGTTTTTAGTCTACAGTCAACAACGGGATTGAGCAGAACAAAAACACAAAGGGTGTTGACAAAGCATGAGCACCACGAGTAACGGGTTGAAGTAACAAATGTTTCCCAGGATTTAAGTCAAATGGTGCTATTGGTCTCCCATGTCACATTACGGATTAGCCTAAACAAAAACACAGATTTTTTAGTCTTTTGGTTGGTTGGTGAGAGTGGTGATTTATCCAGAATCAAACTAGCGTTTCGCACCATTTTGTTGCCACATCCACGTTACCAACTGGTTTAACAGTTATTTACAGCAAAACTATATCCAGTCTGTGCGGTTTAGGAACCTTATAAGGCCATTGACGTCTAAGCCAGACAGTTGTTCGGGACTCGCGAACAGGGGTTTGCCCAAGTCCATAGGTCAGGCCATTCACAGAGGAAATGGAAGATTGTTTCCTTTTTCTCCGGTTGTTTACAACTGTGGCAGTATGTGTTGTAAGGGGTGCCCATTTTGGCAGCTTGTTCTAATTTTTAGTCTTTACTTATTAAACTTTTTCCTGTATTCTTGCTCCTTGCATATTTATTTATTTACTAGAATTACCTGTGAAATAATAATTAAAATGAATTTATTGTTTCTCAAAATATTCTGAAGTCAATACACTTCCGCTTTCGCTTGAACCAATTGTCATAGCACTTTCGCCACACAGAAGTGAATACTTCCAAAACGAGCTGTTCAAAGGCTCCTCCAGGCGTTGAGAAACGTTGAGCTTGCTTTTTATTTTTGTTGTTCTGAAACAAAATACTACCATTAGATACCAAATCAGTGCTGTAAGGCGGATTATCCATTACCATCGATCTTTTGAATGCTCAGAACTCGCTTGTGTGAGCCGATACGTGAGAGCTCGCAATGACTTGGTGAAAAACGATTCGTCTTCGGTGGTTGGAGTTCTGGCAAACATATGGTTACTTATCACTCAGAATTGACTCTTTTAAGTGTTTCTAGTGCTGCAGTTGCGACATGACTAGGTTTTTCGAGCACTTTTGTTTTGAAATGCTTCTTTCGCGAACAATTTTTGCGGGATTGAACTCATCTTGGAACGAGTTTTCGATTGATATTTTGTTTCCGCCTTATGTGCATAGATAAGATAAGAAGATTCGTGTTTTGAACCACCGTATCTGAATTGCTTCAACACTTCTTTACACCAATCGACAAGCATCCTTTTATAGGCAATTGTCAAATTTTCAAATTGTCATATCCAAATGTCAGCCTGGAAATCCAACGTAGAATCTCTCTTGCCAACAAGTGCTACTTTGGACTGAGTAGAAAAATGAGTAGTAAAGTTCTCACTCGACGAACAAAACTAACACTCTACAAGGCTCTCATCATGCCTAATTCTAACGTATGGCGCAGAAGCTTGGACGATGCCAACATCCAATGATGCGACGCTTGGAGTGTTTGAGAGAAAGATTCTGCGGAAGATTTTTGCACCTTTGCACTTTGGCAACGGCGAATATCGCAGACGATGGAACGATGAGCTGTATGAGCTTTATGACGACATAGACATAGCGCAGCGAATAAAGATTCAGCGGCTACGCTGGGTCATGCCGTCCGAATAGATAGAAACGATCCGGCTCTGAAAGTATTCGATGCGGTACCAGCTGGTGGTAGTAGAGGAAGGCCTCCTCTGCGTTCAAAAGATCAGGTGGAGAAGGACTTGGCTTCACTTGGTGTGTCCAATTGGCGCCTGTTAGCACGAGAAAGAAATAACTGGCGCTTTGTTAAACTCGGTTATCGCGCCAATTAAGAAGAAGAAGGTATTCAACGAGATTCTTGACAACCAAATTTTCATGCAATGTTGAATGCGTGCCGGTCCCACTATTAGTCAAGAATGTCTCTGTACATTTCGCAATATGTCCATGCGTCATATGACGATCTTGCGTTATCGGTTGACGCATAACATCGACTATTTCTGGCACAACTGCCGTTTTTGGAAAATTGTGAATTTATTTTAGAAATGGGCTTCTGATGCCACTTCCGCTTGGCATATATTTTCACCAGCTGAAAAATAAAGTTTATACCAAATAAATTCTCCAAAGAAGGCGAATAAAACAGCGAGCGTACATATAAATGCAAAAATATGTTTGTATGTGTATTCGTACGTGTGAATGTACAATACATACAAATATGCAAGTTCTAAATAGAAAATATCGTTAAAAATAAAGACTGTGCTTTTTATACCTATGTGTATGTAGGTATGTATGCATGTAAGTATGTATGCAAACACTTTAATTCTCTTTACTTTGGCTACCACCAGCAGAACTTCGCTTCTTTAGCAAACTTTTTACCTTCAATAATCCTCCAATGCTCTTTTTTTTGTTTTTTGCTTTGCAAGACTGCACGGCTGTGTTTATATGCAGTTCAAATGCGTCGACGCCCCGACAAAATGGGCAATAAATAAAAGATTTAAATAAACTGCTGCATGCAAAGTAATTTAGGTCGGCTACTCAAACACTTTCACACATTGAATAACTGCTAGGATAGACAGGCTGACGGCTTGCGGTTCTCGCTCGACTTCGAATTTTAGCGGCTGTGCCTTGAGTCCGCACTCTGCGTATGTGTTGTGTATGCACGTGAATGTGTGCAGTTTCTAGAGTTTCGTTCTGCCTAGTGGCTGCTACGCTTTTGTAGGAGCTTTATTCTGGCAAAATTTTAAATATTGTTTTAGCCGCACAGATTACAATGTAGCTTCTTTGGCAAAAATTGCAATTTATAAAGTTTATTTGTGCGCCACATAAAACGTTATTAATAGCAAAAGTAAGCGTAAGCAGTGGGGGAAGTGAAAAGTAATATTTATTTTACATAACCCAATGGAGTGGAATTTAAGAGTTCGACGCTTTCCCTGCTCACCCGTCAGAGTTTTGCATAGAAGTGAAACGCATAAAAATATATTAATCCAGCATTTGGATAGCAGATGTTGCAACAATATATTTTGGTTGTCGCTTCCTTGGCAATTTCGATTGGAGTATCAAACGTATAAAACGCACACTCAGCTTGGCTTCCTTGAAATGCTAAAATATTATGTAAACGTTTTCTGTCTTGTAAGCGGTTTCCCCGACATGCCAATTTCTCTGTGAGTTGAAATTGAAATGCATTAGCCGTTTTCAGTTGTCTTTTCCGGAATTGGAATGGCAGCTATTAACTAAGAAAGTGAGGAAATTTTGTTGTTGGGTTAAAGAAAGGTTTTTAACAACTATTTAAAGCAGATAAAGGATGGTGGCCGCCGTAGCCGAATGGGTTTGTGCGTAACTACCATTCGGAATTCATAGAGAGAACGTAGGTTCGAATCTCGGTGAAACACCAAAATAAAGAAAACGCTTTTTTTAATAGCGGTCGCCCCTCGGCAGGCAATGGCAAACCTCCGAGTGTATTTCTGCCATGAAGCTCCTCATAAAAACCAGTTGCCGTTCGGAGTCGGCTTAAAACTGTAGGTCCCCTAATTTGTGGAACAATATCAAGACGCACACCACAAATAGGAGAAGGAGCTCGGCCAAACACCCAAAAAGGGTGTACGCGCCAATTATATATGTATATATATAAAGGATGGTGTAAATATAAGTAATTTTTTAAAAATAAAAAATAACAGAATCGCTCAGTAAGAATAAGAAAGTGCTGCAGAGGCTAATACTCGTAGCTTCTCAGTAGCCAAGCTTGTCTCGAAGCCCTCCATATTTAGAGGCCCTTACTAATAACTATACAAGAGCTTTTTTTTTTACTAAAGGGTTTTCCAATAAGAGGTGTTTATTTGATATTCAAAGAAATGTGCTATTTTTTAATATAAATGATTGGATGTTTATTTCATTATAAAGTGGAAGGTATGCCGTTAATAGTGGAAAATAACATCAGGCAAATGACCACCAAGACCACGCTTACAGAACAATATCCTTTTCATGAAATTTTCCATAACCGAATTGCAAAGTGGCTGCCCTGTGTCCTCGATAGCCTCACGAATTCCATCTTTGAGGTCTTGAATCGACTCTGGGCTGTTCGCGTAGACCTTCTTTTTCACCTGGCCCCAAAGAAAAAAGTCACAAGGTATTAAATCACAAGATCTCGGTGGCCAATTGTGACCACCTCTTCAAGTGATAACACGGTTCGGAAACTTTTCCCGTAAAAGATTAATGGGTTTCGTTGCTTGTGTGTCACATAGCGCAACTGGGTCTACAAAGAAAAACTTTTTTAAATCTCCAGAAGTGGTATCCAAATATTTAAAAAATGTTTGCGTTTCTTGTGAGATGATGCAAATTTTCAAATTTTTACTGACCCTGGTAATAATTAATAAAAATTGTTATTTGAAACGTTTCTTTGAAATAATGGCGCATACCCTTGAGGTCATGCTACGTTCCAAACTTTAGAACACCTTTTAAAAGATTCTGCTATGTCAAAATGAGAACCATTCACATCCTGCAATGTGAGGAGCTGTAAGTTTCTGCTTTTAACGTCAATGCCAAAGCTGAGCATCTTATATAATTGATGTGCTTAAGGGGGAACGCCACTGTGGGGGTTCAAAAAATAGTCCATTTTTGGGAATTTTGTTTTGTAAGTAGAAACGATTATTCGAGGTTCGGACAAAAGGCAATTTATTATATATGTATTAAACAATGTCGATGTAAATTTTTATTAAAAAATATTGAAAATTAACAAATTTATGTAATTAAACGTAACGAGTTAAAACAAAATGACGTCATCTGGTGGCAGCGATACAGCAATGAATAAATAAATAATAAAATCAAATAAATAAAAATACAATCTGAAATCAAAAAACCAAAAATTGTATTAATCTACACAATAGTGGCTATCGTTGTACGTAGCCGTGTTTTTTTTTCCAAAATGGTGGTGATTTGAATTTCGGTGTGTGTTTTTCACCATTTTTTTGATTTTCAACAGGCTCAAAAAATAGTTATTTTCAAAATTTTGAAAATCGGCTACATGCAACGATAGCCAATGCGATAATAAAAATTAAAATCGGTACATTAGTCTTCGAGAAATCGTTGCCGCCGTATCAAAAAACGTCGTTTCGAAAAAAACGCGTTTGAAATAAAGCATCGTATCGTAAGCGCTACGGGGCTGAACCGACGGGCGCTCACTTAATTAAGTTGTTGCAAAATAATGAAAATCTACATTTCTGGACCAATCACGAAATTTCGATACCGAGATCCCGCACCGATTCCGGGATCGTAAAAGTTTAAAAAATTTACATCCGAAATAAAAGGTGGCGCACAATTAAGCATCCAATTTTGTTTTTGAATACCTTTTTACTAAATAAAAAGAAAAAAAATTTATTTGGGTGCTGAAAATCTTTATTTTCACTTTTACGCGCTCCATTGCTTGTCTGCTCGTAAACTGCAGCTATCTCGTTCGCAAGTGTCAAAAATTATTGATGTACGACGCCATTTGGAAAAATCATAAATCTTCAGACCTTAATTCGAAGCTTGAAATTTCGTCAATGCTGTTGAGAAATGGCTTGCCAAAAGCTCGTGATCTTGCTCTTGATAAACCCGCACAGCGTCCAGCAGACGGTGCTCAAAAGCACAGCGGATCATATCAGTGCGTTGATTAGCGCCCCAAAATACTATGGAATGGACAAACTAACTATCTGCGTGGGGCCCGAGAAGGTATCTAAACCTCTGCCATATTTAGGTCCGACACCCGGTTGCAATGCAAAATGCAATGCCAAAAAAGCTCTACCCGCATTTGGGTATTAAAGCACATACAATACACCTCGTGCGGCAGTGCTCAGGAACAGGTCGGAGCGAACTCCGAGGGCTGCTGCTCGCCGTAGTACCATTTATGTATCCGACCAGACTTCCTAGACTACTAACAAATTTTTTATGCCATGAACCAAATCTTATAATCATAAATTTTTCGTTTTTCTTTTTCTAGTAAATAGTTCTTGAAGTCTTTGTCACTCAAACTTGTATGAGTATATGAAGAAGAAAAATCTATACTCAACAAATTCTTTTACTTCTGCTATTTATCACTCATTTAATTAAATGCTCTTCTTTTACTCCACAAATTGTTCGACAATTCTTAATCTTCGAATGTCCATACATACATACATACATATGTATATAAGTTCGTACGTGTGCAATTATTGAATCTGCGCATCCGCTTTATCTGGCTAAGGACAAGCTCAACTCGGAAATTCGAAAATGCGGTGACAAATCGCACAGTTCAACAAAGGTGAGAGAAACCGCATACACATATAAGTGTTTACATGTACACGAATCTACTAACGCAATACAACCCACTTGCGGTATACTCTCCATTTGCTCTCAAATTGTCGGCATGTGGGGAGGGCACCGAACAATACTGAAAATCAGTTCACTCATTGATTCAATTGACGGCCAGATGGAATTATTGCACGAGTAAGTGAAAGTGAGAGCTCGTCAATAGCCTTTAGCCGGATTCATGGTAATTTGAGAATTGATGACTTTTCAACAATTTTGTAGTGAAATAGCTGACTGTGGGATAGCTGACTGAGCAAATTAAAACCACAAGCATAACACAAGTCCATTATTTTTTTTTAATGCACTTCATAAAATGCGAATATGTACGAGTACAGGTATGAAGAAGCTATTTAGGTGTTATTGCTGTATGTGTGTATTTTCGGATGGGCACGTGGCTGCCACTACACATCCAATTCATAGAATGAGTTAAATACAACTTTGCAATGCTGTGAGGATGTGGTGGGAAAGCCCGCAATGAAAGCATATTCGAAATCAAGTATGAGGTTGCTACTTATACAATACAAACAAATGCGTTTAGAGTGAAGAAGTAATTGAAAATCATACACGGCTCTAAGCATACTTTTAAGTACGTGGCTTTTTGAACTAGTAATGGTAAGTAAAATAGAAAATTGCTACAGTTTTGTTTCTCACAACATATATCGGCTGTGTTTTTAGCTGCATGCTCGATATCGAAAACTATGGTTTGGCAGCTGAGAATGACAAACTGTATTGATATTTCTGTTTACTAATATTTCTGTTCAATACCAGCAGCACCGTCAGAATTGGGAAGAACCTCTCCGAGCCTTTTGATATCAAACGAGGTTTCAGACAGGGCGACTCCCTGTGACTGTCGTGTGATTTGTTTAACCAGATGTTGGAGAGCATCGTACAAGCCGCAGAACTTAATCGCTCAGCCACAATTTTCTATAAGAGCGTACAATTGCTGGCGTATGCCGATGATATTTAAACCATCGGCCTTAACAACCGCGCTGTTAGTTTGGCCTTTTCCGAACTGGGTAGCGAAGCAAAGCGAATGAGTACGGTGGTGAACGAGAACAAAACGAAGTATCTCCTGTCATCAAAAACACACTCGCACTCGTATATTAGCACCCACATCACTGTTGACAGTTATGCTTTCGAGGTTGTAAAAGACTTCGTTTATCTAGGAACCAACATTAGGGGTTATTGCGCCACGTATGAAGAAGAAGAAATTTTGGAAAGTCATCATGAAGCATTTGACGCCCGAACAACGCTTCCAAATTGTGGAAATTTACTGAAAAATAGAATATTAAATTGGGATTTATAACCATTGGTTATATGATGACATATCTGTTATAATAAAAGGCAACCATGAAAGGACACTAACAGACTTAATGCAAAATGCCTTGAACGCAACATGGGAATGGTGTAAAAAGGAGGGGCTGTCGATCAACCCTAACAAAACCACAATAATCCCCTTCACAAAAAAAGAAAGTTAGAGTTTCCTTCATTGCAAATAAATGAAACAGTGATAGAACTAAAGGAAGAGGTCAAATATCTAGGTTTAACCTTTGATAAAAAACTCACTTGGGAATCACATATAAATAATATAACAAAAAAAGCCACGAAATCCTTGTGGACAACCAAACAATTACTAGGGAGATCCTGGGGCCTCAGCCCTAGTATGGCCCTCTGGATATACACCCAAATGGTTAGACCAATCATACTGTATGGGGCACTAGTATGGTGGAGCAAATCTATCCAACGAACAGCGATAACCAAACTGGGAAAAGTACAAAGGCTTGCTTGCCTATGCATCACAGGGGCTATGAGAACTACCCCAACAGCTGGCATGGAAGCACTCCTTAATCTCCCGCCACTTCATATAGCAATCCAAGAGGAAGCAGCTACGCAAGCACTCATGCTACACATGAAAATAAATTTCAAATTGGGCAACCTCACCGGTCACCTAAATATCCTAAATAAAATCAAAAACACCATAAGCATGGCTCAAGTTTCAGACCACATTGACTCAATCCTCAGTTTCACAAAAGGATACACAGTTACCTTTCCTGAGAGGATCGAGTGGAAAACAAACCCGAAATGGATGAATGATGATTCACAAAAATGGTACACTGATGGATCAAAAACACCTTATGGTGTAGGAGCAGGTGTAGTGGGGCCCAGAATCCACAAATCATACACTCTCACCAGGGACACCACTATCTTCCAAGCGGAACTATACGCAATAATGGAAGCAGTAAACATCATGCAACGCAGAAACCGCAAGAGAGTAAGGATTAAAATACTCTCGGACAGCCAATCAGTCCTAAAAGCTTTAGATAGCTATACATACAACTCAAAAACCCTCTTAGAATGCCACAAGGCACTCAATAATCTGGCATCCAAAAACAATGTTTCATTAATTTGGGTACCGGGACATGAGGGATATGACGGCAACGAAAAGGCAGACCTTCAAGCCAAAAAAGGGGCAGATGAAAACTTCATCGGACCTAGTCCTATGTTCGGATTCAACAGAAACAACCTAAAACAAAAAGTAAAATACTGGGCCAAAACTCTACTAAATCAGCATTGGAAGAATGTAGAGGGTCTTAGACACTCCAAAAAGTTCCTAAGTTTCAACGCTAAAAGAGCCAACATGGCCCTCACGTTAAACAAAAAGAGCATTCGCACTCTCACAGGCGCCCTCACGGGTCACTTCACCTGCAACAAACACTTACATAAATTAGGTATAACTAACACCAGCACCTGTAGATTCTGCTGCGAAGATGACGAGTCTATGGAACATCTCATTATCGAATGTCCGGGTTTGACGCATAGAAGGAAAAGGTTTTTAAACAAGTTCATGCTTACAGATGAAGACCTTCAATCACTCCCTCAGAAGGAGCTGGTACAATTCATAAGCATACTTAACAGTCAATAGACAGCATAGGGTGCACAATAGATCAATATGGTCGCAGTGCTAAAGGGCCACACCTTAACCCTTTACAACCATTAACCATTAACCATTAATTTGTTCGCGAAGTTCATAAAGCACTTCCCATACAGCGCGTTTAAGGGGTTATATACCTTGTGTTGGACTAAAACGTCGAACATTTTTTTATGGCATATTCTAAAAGTGCATCATCTTGAAAATATAAATTCAAAAAATCATAAAGATCGGAGCACTAGAACGAAAGTTACAGACCGTGGAAGCGCGCGACCTTTCTTGAAACGAGAAGTGCACGCAAAACTTTAGAGACGCGATTATCGCGAAGTCGTGTTTTTTGAAAATTACTGTCGCGATGATCATTATTTATCAAAAACTATTTGACCGATTTGTAACATTTTTTTTTTCAACGTGAAGCTGAACGGTTCACTTTTTATAAATATTTGCATAGTTCGCTGGATTTAATTTTTTTTTTTAATTTTTCAACCCCTCAAAAATCGTTTTTTTGGTGCTGTTCGCTGGCCCACTCGTTCGAGCGATTTAATGCCTCTGGTCTAGTTTTTAACGGGACTAAGTTAAGTCATTGGTTTATGCCGACAATCCAGCAACTCCTTCATTTCAACAAAGTTTCAGTTTTGTATTATCATTTTACGTTCTAAAGCTCTTAAAACACACCCGCTACTAGCAGACCCAGCGTACCTCGTCCCGCCCAAATTAATTTTAAATGCATGAAACACTTTTTGAATTCTGTTGTATGCAATGACTTTTATTAGCAGGTTGAGGAAATCACTGACCAAATCACTTGCAACTTAGAATTTACTATAGCAAAGTTCAATTATCTATGAAACTGCGTACCCGAAATACATTTAAGATAATATCTAGTCCAAAAGGTTTTTTTTTTTTGTTTTGTGACACACGTAAAAGTAATTTCCTACTAAAGAAGAGGATAACATTTTTCACATTCACATTTACATTATTTTTACAGAACGCAAATGTTCCTCGTACATAAATACAAATGCATTGTAAATAATATTTTTTATGCACGAACGACAAAATGCTGGCATTCAGCTGATTATTCTAATCTCCCAGAAACCTCGGAAGTGCCGCCGTCGTAGCGAAGTGTATTTGTGGGCTCGTTTGTAAACTCCCAATGAGGTAATAACAAACCTCTAAATGCACCTTTGTTGTGTTCAAGCTTCTCATAAAAATAATCCGCCGTTCAAAAGTGGAATAAAACTGCTAGACTTTCCATTTGGAAGAGAAAATCGGCCAAACGCCGAGCGAAGAATGTGAGCCCGAATTGTGTAATTGTGTATGTACTATATATGTATCTATGACACACATACATACATATACGCGTGTATTTAATATCATTTTACACTTTGCTTTTACTTTTGTTCGCAAAGTCTTAACAAATTTTCAGCCGTCGTTACACAACTTCAATGGCTGTGTTTAACAACAAAACAAAAAATAAAATAAAATAAAGCAAATAAAATTGCAAACTAAGCCTTGTTTATTTCCTAATGCAATGGAGCCGTGCTACTGCATAATGGCGGTCACGGTTATGACCTCAAGTGCACAGCAGGAGACAGTAGTTGTTCAGAGTGCAAGAAGGCGAAAGGGAAATGTGATAGCTGTGTGAACGTGTGTGTGTGTACGCTCAAGATGCAAGAACTTTGGACTTCCGAGCAGCTGTTGCCAGCTGCCAAAAATTGACCGCAAAGTACGAACGGACACCATTCAGCTTGGGTGTAGTCTAGCCTCAGTTAAATTGAAAGTCATACAAACTTTTGGCCAAAACTTTGTTGCTAGCAATTACTGCTGACCGACATAGAAATGGCCTTGTAAAGACTACAACACTGCCTGAATAATGTCAAGAGGTTTTCACGCGCACTGAACAACAAATTATAGACCAAATTTGCTGCATATGTATTTCAGTATGTACATATGTATGTGCATATACTCTCTTCGAGTTGCATACAAAATAGGAAACTTTCTCTCACTTTATCCTAATAACAAAATAGATGTACACTTACGGCAACGGACAGAGAAATAGCGTTTTTATGGTGTCCTCTATACGATTCGTTATTTCTTACGACTCTTATTCTTCGATTATCTGATAATCGTACATATTTTTATGCCGTGAATCCCTTCTCTTTGCCGGTTAAACCTAGAAGCAGATGCCGACCCCCGACCTCTGTATGAGGTTGAGTTGAGATGGTGATTGTTTGTCTTATGCAGAGTTGCCCCTGGAGCTCCTGCAATCGACCGACTTGAGGCCGGTTAACCCAAGCCTCCTCGCTCCCCGCTGCCCCCTGAAGTACTCGTACTGCGATCAGTCCTTTCGCTCCTAATAACGGCGGTCTGACCACTCACTACCTTGCTCTCAGTTGTGGCAGTATTCGGAGTCACCTTGTTTGGTTATTTTGGAGGACCGACCTCCTTGTGAGAAATGTTTTTCTGGTTCAAATTCATTTTTTGTCCCACGAGTGTCGGACAAGAGAAGTCCGCCTGTGCAGAGGTCCGTGCGCACAGGTAAGGCTATATAGAACCGGAAGTCGCCAGGTATCCGGAGCGCCCCGTTCGCGACTGGACTATTTTTGGTCTGGGTCCCCAGCCAGGCTGAACCGCGGCACGGGTCGTATAACACCTTGTTCCGACCCAGAGCAGAGCTTGGTCATCGTTCAAAAAGCAGCCCGAACCAAGGGAGTGGAGTACATTCGCTCAATACTGGAATGTATTCAAGCGACCACACAACCATCCATTGATAAGGTCTGATTAGTGATTCGACTAAGCCTACGCACCACGGCACGGTGTCTGCCTTCGCAAAGGGAAAATCACCCAGAAGTAAATACATTTTTTGTTTATCGCACCATCACTCGTTACAATGTACCGGTAGCATCGCGAAACGTCATGGAGGTGGTCATCGAAAGACTGCAACGTCCCGTGTAATGGTTCAAAAAGTGAAGAAGCGACATGAACGAAATCCCCAACGAAATGCCAATCAAATGGCGAATGAACTGAAAATGCCTGACCGTAGCATCCACCGCATACTGGAAAATGATCTCAAAGTCAGGCCTTACAAGATCCAAAACGGCGCTTGATCTCACACCAATGCAGCAACAAGTCAGACTGGAGAGAGCGAAGGAGTTGCTTCCCTTAGCCGAAAGCGGTCTTGACGAGAAAATTTTTCAAATTCAGCAATTCGTAAGCACTCAAAACGATAGTGTTCATACCAAAATTTGAGTCATCGATTGCGCACCAGGAAGCAGCACCCGCCACAGATAACGGTTTGGACCGTTGTAACCGCATATGGGCGCTCTCCAATCGCTTTCATCGGCCCTGGCGTCAAGGTAAATGCGAAATATTGTCCGGAAAGTAGTCTAGAAGTTGCTTTGAAGCCGTGGGCAGACAAACATTTTGGTTGCAGACCATGGAAATTTCAGCAAGACTCGGACTGTCTCACAAAGTTCGAGTGAACCAAGAATGGCTAAAAAACAACCTTCCGAACTTCATAACGTTCACACAATGGCTCTCACATTCACCAGACGCGAATCCGATGGATTATTCTCTTTGGGCCGTTTTGCAGAACAAGGCTCGCGCTAAAAGATTCACTAGACTTGAGGCGCTGAAAAAACCCATTGTCCAATATACCTGCAAGTCACATTCAAGGCAAAAGGTGGTCATATCGAGCAAAAGTAAATATATTCCTTATTTTGTATTATTTTCACACATTTTTTACTTTGAATTGTACAAAAGTATTTTTCCTAACTAAATGTATGGCCTTTTTAATTAGTTACACTTTGAGAGCCTTGCCCTGTAGAGTAATATTTCCGAGTTGTATTTCGTCTATTAGCTTCAGTATTTTACTAATGCCAGACTTGTGTAAGCTGTTAGAAAAAATCATTATATGCTATTGTGGGGAAGTGCGCTATTTCTCTATCCATAGCTGTTTATACAATATATACAAGGTGGCGCAAAATTAGTCATTCAGATTTGTTTTTGAATAACACTTTTATTTATTTATTTGTTTGTTTATTTATTTAAAAAACTATTTTGAGTGATGCAAATATTTAGTATGGCCTTTAAGCGCTTTATTGCTTGTCTATTTGTATGCTGCAGTTCAAAAGTGTCAAATATCACTGACGTACGACGTCATTAGCAAAAATTGTAAATATTTCGTTAGGATGATTAATTTTGCGCCACCTTCTGTATATTAAAAATGTATGTATGTAAATGTGCGTATATTACCATGCCCTGCACCCAGCTGCACTGACTTTGTGCTAAGCTCTGCTTTTATTTATGTGGCTACAATAATTATTTACTTTCGGCAGCATTTGCGTAACAAGTAAATTCGACAATGCATTGTTTTTCTGCAATTTCAATTAAAACCGTTTCGTTTGCCACCGACACAAAAATTGTGAATAAAGTTTGGTGTAAAACTACGAATAGCAGATATTTTGCTATCATTTGGCATGCCCCGATGTAATTAATTTTTATTTGACTGCAGTTGGTATTCATTCGCTTCTCACTGCACGCAATAGACAACAACTACAACAATGGCATCAATTCGGGCATTCAACATACGCACGGAGGCATTGCGAAGCGCCCAGGGAATGGAATTTGCTGTTTGCTACTTTCTAGCAAATAAGTGCGTATAGCTGTGTATGTATGTGTGTGGCATGCTCGGATCTGTATATGTGTGCATGGTAATTGGAATTTCAGTGTAAAAGTTTTGCCAACAAACTGATGCGCTTGTATACATACACACACACAAACAAAGCAACGCACTTTGTGGCGCGATTACACAATGCGCTCAATGTTGGAAAAGCCTCTGGGGCTGAGTAATTTGGTGATAATCGGGAACTGATATGATATTTATGGCATTTCGAAATTCGCAAACTTTACCAAATTGAAGGCTAATGTGCAAAGCTCACACCGAGCGGGTATGCCTTTAATGAGGTTTGTAGATGCCATTACCATTTCTAATCTTTTAATAAGTTTTAGTAATTCTTATCCTTTGTTTTCCTTCTACCAAATCGTATTAGCCTTTAACTTGTGGAGTGATTTTTTTTTTACGTATTTGTAGAGGTGGCAGTAAATTGTATACCATTTTTTGTCTTTTAATTAAAAAAACGTTTTTGTCAATATTAAAATTATTACTTATTAAATCAAACGAGTCTAAATTAATGCCAATTACAGTATTCGGAAAGGAACTTACAACTTTCTGTATTTCTCTGAAAAGTTGGTAGTTTATTTCAACAGCATTTTTTTAAATAAAATACAAACAAATATTTTTATTAAATTAATGGTAATTTTTCACAGCCTAATAAACAAAAAAAAATTTTGTTTTCTTGATCACTTCTCTCGGGAGCATAGGGCCTCGACAAGACTCTTCCATCGTACACGGTTCTGCGCTGTTGTTTTTGCACCGTCCCATGAGATGCTGGCAACTGCTAGTTCGCGCAGCATCGACCTTCTGCAAGTGTTTTTGGTAGACCGCAACCTCTGCTCCCTTGCGGGTTCAAGTCTAGTGCCATTCTCGTGATGCTGTCTGGTGATTTTCTCAATGTGTGACCTATCCATCGCCACTTCCTCGATCGTTAATCTCCACATAAACAAAAATTATTATTATTAAATTATTAAAAATAGACATACTGGAATCTTTTATATTCTAGCAAATAACAAAAGGTCTTTTGGTTAAATTTTAACCCTCCCTTGGGCAGCCGGGTTGGCCAGACTGGCGCTTTCGACTTTGGACGTAAATTTCACATATTTTTATTACAGCTAATGACTTAAGCTTTCTAAAACTTAATTTTCTATCGATTTATGGATATAACCTTTTAAAAAAGATCCTCGAACAGAACGAAAAAAGGCCAGACCCGGGTGTCTAACCAAAGGTTTTAAAAAGGTGTTCAAAGTAGGATTAATACCTTGATCAAAAAGCTGCTGATATATATTAAAAAAATTCGAAATTCAAACTTATTACTCACAAGTGATATTATCGCTCTCAACGCACTCCCCCTTAAATGCAATGCACTTGATCCAGCTCTCGAAACATTTTTGGAACTCAATTTTTAGAATACCATAACCATCAGAGCCCTCTTCTTTTTTCCGTTCCATCCTTTCGGCTGTTAAACGCGTTCCTTGTAGTCGTTTTTTGACGCAATGAAACAAAAGAAAATCGCAGGCAGCCGTACAAGGTGAACTCGAAGGCTGTTGGATGACATCACTCGAAAAATTTGTTTTTGTATTCAGTAAAAAATGTATTTAAAACCCAAATTGGAGTTGTATTATCGACGTGTTTTTTTTTTTATCCGAAGGGGGAATTTTACAAAGATACCGTCAACATAGACAGCATGCACGATTCATACTTATCGCTAAAGGTGCACCTAATTTGGGACCACGCACTGTCAGTATTAACCTACTAAACTGGACTAGTACACCTTCGTACTAAGCTCTAACTCCGACCTCTGTAGCTTTAGTTTGCCCTTGGTACCGCCGTTTAAGCATTGCATCGCACGGCCAAGCTAGCCACTATGGCTCTTCATATATAATATGTTTCTGTCTAATTTGTTAATTACCCTATGATCAAAAAGAACCGAGAATGTTTAATTTAAACGAACTGCGCACGTGGGAACCGGTCCATATTTTTTTCTTATGTTGGTAGGACTGTAAGACACACATCTGTCACTTTTTACCGCCATCGGATCATTAGTGTCTTCCTAGCCGGCCGGAAATGTGGGCAAACAATTCTTGGATTTTGTATGATGATAACGCGCCATCGCACTGAGCCCAAATTGTGCTGGATTATTTGACCAAACATCAAGTAAATACCATCGTGCAAGCACCGTATTCACCTGATATGGACCCGTGCGACTTCATTTTGTTTCCCAAGTTGAAGTTACCACTTCGTGGAAAGAGGTTTCAGTCGATAGAGGAGATCAAAGAGAATGCGACGAAGGAGCTGAAGGCCATCCCTTCGTTGGCCTACCAGGGGTGCATGGAGGACTGGGTTAAACGTTGGCACATGTGTGTTGCTTCAGACGGGTCATATTTTGAAGGAGATAAAATAAATTTGCCGGAAATTTAACTCTGTTTTGTTTTATTGAAACATTCCCGGTACTTTCGGATAATAGGGTATTTGTCTTTTTTCTTTACTGCGTTCCCATTCTTTTTTCCGCAGTTCCGGTAACGCATTCGCGGACCATTGTCTCATCCGGGTCCACACCAACTTCGATTGCAGATGTGATTTACAATGTTGTCTGGGACTACTTTTTCTTTTAGCATTTCTTCGATCGACGTTCTTTCAGATGCGTATCTCTGGCAGGAGAAGAAGATATGTTCCGCGTGCTCACTACCTCGCCGCCGAGTCTTTGAAGATACCTTCTGTAGCATTCATCTCCCGTCAGGAGTTGTGTTAGGTAGTAATCCGTGTCACCATGTCTTCTCTCAACACATGTCTGTACGCTTCTGATGAGTTTATGCGTCCACCTCTCTGGTGTCGCTAGGTCCCACCGATTTTGTCACTCTTCCGCTGTTCGTCGCCTGTTTAGGCTTTTGACTTTGTCGTAGGTTAGGTTGTAATGGTTGCTAAGAAAGTGGGCCCACTTGGACGAAAGAAGTTTGATTCATCCCTTGTGATGCCATTGCAAGGGGGAAAAAAGAGGTGAAGGAGAATGATAGGACGAAAAGGAGAGGGGTGAGGGTTGAGTATTTGTGGACTATGAACGGTGACTAATTTGCGGCTGTGTTAGCCGTTTTATGCTGCTGATGAAGTTCATAAGATTTTTGATATCACGACCTGCTATGTCAGCAGGCGCAGAAAAGAAGTGAGAACCAAGATGCTTAAATCTTAGTCCCGCGAGAGCACCTAAGGAGCAGGTGCTGAGATGATTCCACCTCATTCTCCATACAGCTGACGCAAAAAAGACTCGAAGTAGTTCCGAGTCTCACGGCATGTATGCCCGCGGATAGTGCCCCGTGAGGATGCCCACAAAATTTGAGAGCTGAGATTTTGTCATCCTCAGAATATCCATCGAACGGCTCCAATCCAAACGTGGCCAGAAGGATTTCGTGACCTTACATGTTCGTGTACTTGCCCAGCGCTCGCTGAGTTGGTGCAAAGCCCATCCTTCCAGGAGTAGAGCGCAGGTTTTCAAGGGAATCCCGATCCTCTACTTTTGCCCACACACTACCTCACAGGTTCGTTGTCCGGTCAGCTCGTCGACTTCGCAGTTTCCAGCAATATCACTATGACCAGGTACCCAAATTATCCTTATGTCGAAGAATACTGTTGCAATCGAAAGTGAGACCAGACATTCCCTGACCAGTTTCGGGTGTACCATAATAGAGCCTTGGCTATCGGAGCAAATATTTACCTTATAAACAGCTTCGTCGTAGACTCTACCCAGTTCGGAGGCCATTACATTGTCGAGGTTTGTAAAATCTGCTGCAAACGTTTCTTCCTACCGGAGGTTATTATATTGTAGACGTGAAGGTTGAGGTTTGTAAAATCTGCTGCAAAATTTTTCTTCCTACCCTTAAGGATCATCCTAATGCATTTACACAGGCAAATATATGGTAGATACATAGCTGTAAAACAGTATGTGTGTGTGTGTAATGTCAAAGTTGGTCATTTAAAATACACAACCAAGCAAAGTAGATACTCATTACTGGTATCCGATAGAATTAAAATCAAAGCATTTTATTATAGCTACTTTTGTCCAATACCCGACCGACACCTGCGTGTGTATGACGCACAAATGTAACCAAATTATTTGAGTAGGATTCAACAGTCACCAAGTATTCACCCATTTCTAATTGGACAACATCAATAAAGGTCGCTCCTTGCAATGCCAACAATAAACCCAAATACAAAAATTTGTCATATACAGAAGATTCGCTTGAGTGAACTGGACTCACACGCACACTGAGAAACTGAGCACACGTTGTATATGAAATACTGCAAATATATCAGCCAGTTGCAATATGAAAGTAACGTTTATTTGTGCTATTTATTATGAATATTTATAAATTTGAAAAGCATAGCTACTGGCTGCAAAAATCATCAAAAACAAAAGGTGTAGTTAAATTTTACGTCAGGATCCTTTCATCTGACGACCTGGGCATACCGTTACTGGGTCATCGTGATATACATTTTTCTTCTCCGAATTTGTCATTAATACACAAGCACATTAAGTTACGCACAGCATTTTTACTATCCACCTTCATGATAGTCTTCCCGTAACTTCTTCTTCTTGATTGGCGCGATAACCACTTACGCGATTTTGGCCGAGTTTAACAAAACGCGCCAGTCGTTTCTTTCTCGGGCTAATCGACTGTTCGTTTGAAGGCAGGAGATACTTCGTTTTGTCCTCGTTCACCACCAGACCCATTCGCTTTGCCTCTTTATTCAGTTTGGAAAAGGCAGAACTAACAGCGCGGTTGTTAAGGCCGATGATGTCAATATCCTCGCGTAACTAATGATTTCCGCCCACGATTGAAAGAACTCTTGGTAAGCCTCCGAAATGAACCCGTTCTAAGGGTACAGTGCTATATTTGTTATTCGCCATTGGTTTTTCTTAAAATAAGCATTTCAAAATTTGCATCGCTGAGTTTTCGCCTTCTGCACTGATTTGCAAGCCCAACGTAAGAAAACAACCTTTCTACAGGTGCAGATGGCGAAATGGGGCATTTTATTTTAGAAAAACCTTTTTAATACCCTGATGTTTATTTTTGACTTCGTCTTCTGCTTGCGTTGTTGCTGTTTCTAAAGGGGCTTTTAAAAATCGCAATTTATTGTAAAGGACAGAGAGGCAGGCAATAACAGCATCCCAAGCGTCAGGTGGAATCAAGAAACACTTCTCAAATCTTTTTGAACAACCCAGTCAATAAGTTCTGAGGTTTGTTAAGAAAAACACAATTATATGGTTTGAAATACGCTTTATTATTCAGTATAGTCTCCCTAAATATCAATACACCTTCTCCAACGAGATTCCAATTTATGAATTCCACACCTGAAGTGAGAATCTGGAAGGGTTGCAAAATTCGCTCCCACCCGCTGTTATGAACTCATCATTTGATGAAAAATGCTTTCCATGCAGATGATAGGCGCTAAGGGATACTCCAACAATTCGAATTTTCTTTCATGGGTTTTAGCCATTATCAAAATGTTAATGTGACACGGTGCATTGACTTGATGAAAATGATTTTTTTTTTCTTTTGCAAACTGTGTCCTTTTTCACGGATTTTTTCCTTCAGCTGGTCTAAAAGGTTACAATAATGTTCAGAATTTATTATTTTACAAGTTTGCAAAAACCACAAATGCATCCTTTCGCATCCCAAAAAACTGATGTTTACATCTTTTTGGCCGATTTGATTGGTTTCTGGAAACCAACTCGTTTCGGAGCCGAGGAATCAGGTTCACACCACTCCTTAGCCTCTGGTTTTCATTAGGGACCATGGTGATAGACCCAAGTCTCATTCATACTGATGAATCGACGCACAATATCCACTTTATCTTTTCGAAAACGCTCTAAGTGTTGCTGAGAAAGTCGCATTCCAATGTGTTTGTCCATTGTTAGTGAATGCGACACACTGCTTTCTGAAACCCAATACTTCAGTAAAAATATTGCTTACACAGCCCAGTGAGATGCATAGGCCTTCTACTAAATCTCTTTCAGTCATTGCACGTATTTCCAATACGAATTGAAAATCTGTAATTGGTAATAAATAAATACGTATATCTGATATACAGAGTCCGGCACTCGAAGAGTAACCAACTTCAGACCGCTCGCGTAGCTGATGCACGGGCATCAACTGTTAGTTGGCTAAATGGCAGTCCGAGAGTAAAACGCGAAAAAAGAAAATCAGTAATAGATTTCAAACGGAATAGGTAGGCAGGTAGGTGAAATGGTTGAAGTGCCGGCCTGGCACTCCTCAAGTAGCACTAAAGCGCTGTTTTAATACCGTTATGAGGCTTCCAACAGGCAGATATCTACAGCCAGTCAGAGCTATAATGGAGGAGATTGATTGGATTTAGGTTGACGCACTGCCCCAGGCTGTCGAAGAAAGGAGCGCACAGTGACCTTAGTCGTCTAGCTGCCAAACCCGGACATTTGCAGAGAAAATGCTCTACAGTTTACTTCTCTGAAAGGTCCCCACAGCTTCTGCAATGGGGGTTAAATGATAATCCTAACATTTTCGCGTGTGTGCCGATCATCCAGTGACCGGTAAACACAGCTCCGAGTTTGGAAATTGTATATCGTATTGGGGCCAAAGAATTTTCGAAACATGTAGCACATGCAGAAATGGAGCTCCATCTTTTATGCGCTTTCCTGAGAAATAATTTGTGCAGTTCCCCTTTAACAACTGTTAGGGGGATGCCGATGACCGGCTAGGAGGTCTCTGAGGCCAATTCAGTCCCCTTCCTGGCAAGCTCATCAGCAATTTCATTTCCCTCTATGTTCCTATGCCCTGGAACCCAGATCGCAGAAATGTTACCTGCACACCCAAGAGATTTGATCTCCTCTTTACAGGAGTTTACTAATTTCGTTCTGCACCATGGCGTCGGCAGACCCTTAATCGCGGCTTGACTATCGGAGAAAATGTTAATATCTCACTCGCTGACTCGTTCTCTAAGCAAGGATCGCAAAGATTTCTGCTTGAAAAACACTAGCAGTGTTGGGCAATTTAAAGGAGATAGATAAATTGGCTGATTTAGAAAGAACCACTGCCCAGACTCCCGATTTCATGGAACCGTAAGTGAAGACAGAGGTGAAAATCAGGAAAATCACTACCAGTAATTCTAGGTGAGCTCGAGCACCTTAGAGTAAATAAAGTTTGTGTTTATCGCACCATTACTCGTTACAATGTACCGGTAGCATCGCGAAACGTCATGGAGGTGGTCATCGAAAGACTGCAACGTCCCGTGAAATGGTTCAAACAGTGAAGAAGCGACTTGAGCGAAATCCCCGACGAAATGCCAATCAATTGGCGAATGAACTGAAAATATCTGACCGTAGCATCCGCCGAATACTGGAAAATGATCTCAAAGTCAAGCCTTACAAGATCCTAAATGCGTCACAAAGTTTGAAGGTCAATTCTTCTGAGACGTGACGAATTGACGGTATGCAACAGCGACCGAGCCAATAGATTTGGGTGGTGTCTCAGCCTTTAGTAGTAGTTTTGTTAGATTACTGATATTTATACTGCCACTAATGGAACGTTTAGGGCTCGAGGGTTATTTTCTTTGGTTATGTACCACGGCGCTCCACTAACCATTCTTAATATTTTAGATTACATTCGTTGTAAATATAATTGCAATATTGCTGGCACTTGCATTACCCCACAGTTGTGACGCGTACGTCCAGATTGGCTTGATGATTATATTGTGATGAAGGCTAAGCCCGGGACGGGAATTGATTAGCCAATGAAGATCTTTCGTTTTTAGCTGCATCTGTCCACTTTTGGCCTCAATGTGCCTTTCCCATAACAGGCGCCTGTCCATACGAACACCAAGATATGTAACTTCTTTAGAATGAGGTATAAGTGTGAAGTTTAGATATACACTGGAGCTATCGCTTCAAATTAGCGTAAAAGTCAGATGCTTACACTTTTGCTCATTCACTTTGATGCGCCAGTTTGCCAACCACTTTACTATGTGTTCAGGTAACTGTTGAGTTCACCCGACGCTCTTATTGGACACTCGGAGCGACAAAGGATTGCAGTGTCGCACAGTGGTGCAAAACTGGAATTTACTATTCAAAACAGTCTACAGCACACATTTCTTGACCGATTTGCAATTTTTTTTTTTGAATTGCTCAGGATAAAATTGCTAACAACTCTGTCGTTGCGGATTTTTAAAATATTTTGCTAATATTGAAATATTTAAACAAATACATTTAAAAAACAAAACTTACAAACTTACAAAACTTACAAAATCTTTTAAAAATTAATTATTTTTATGAAACTTGGTATCCGGGGGTTTTCTGGGTCGCTGATTGCAAATATGATGTCAGATTGTCAAAATTCAAAATGGCGGATCCAATATGGCGGTCAAAATTTTCTTATAGTTAATTATTGTTTATAAAACTTGGTATCCGGGGGTTTTTGGGGTCGCTGATGGTGAATCTGATATCATATTTACAAAATTCAAAATGGCGGATCCAATATGGCGGACAAACTTTTTTAAATCCAATCGAATTCGCTTGAAACTTTTTACCTGAGGGTTTTTGGGGTCGTTGATTACGAATATGTCAGATTTTTAAAATTCAAAATGGCGGATCCAATATGGCGGTCGAAATTTCTAAAACTTAATTATTTTTTATGAAACTTGACATACGGAGGTTTTCAGGGTAGCTGATTACGAATCTGATATTATAATTCAAACAATTCATTTTTGATGATTCATTACTATGTATTTAATAAAATTTGAGTTGTAACCTTTTTTTCAAATGATTTCACCGTATTTTATAATTAATTACACAGTCACATTTTATTATTTACTATTCTTTGAACAATTAAATTTGATTATTTATTAAATTTTTTTAGTGGTCATCAACTTTATAAATTTGGTTTTCTCAATTTTAAATTTTATTGAACTGCGTATAGAGAAAAGTAATAGACCTTTTCATTTTAATGTTTTGTCCTCTTCTAGCATATGCAATAATGTTTCATTGAAAGAAAGTAAAAAAAATGAAATTATCTATTTGCTAATCCTTATGGAATGTAAAAATCTAAATATCAACATTTTGTAACATTTGTTTTCATTTTGTAATCGTGAATATTTTGCATTTTTCAATATTATTCAAAGTCAACTTAATTTTATCTAAAAAGTATAAATTCTATAAATAAATATTATTAAGTAGGAACATAAAAGAAAAACTGGTTTAGTGTTAAAAAAGCAAGAATAAAGTTATCTAGCGAAAAAAGTCAATTTAAAAATTTTCTGTATTATCGACCGACAAAATAAAGTAGTGTCAGTTTCTCATAGATGGCGTGTTAAGCATTTAACATAACTTCTCTCACATATGAGTTCAATCTTATATATTATAAGTACAATAGCTTACCTGTTGAGACATTTTACAAAGATTTTAAAATTTGGTAAGTAATGTTGTCCGTCTGATTGTTTTATGATTATTGTAAATTGTAATCTATATATTATCTTAGATTTTTGAAAACTGTGCTTTTGTTTTAAAATTATTTGACATATTATTTATATTATTTTGTAAATGTCTGAAAAGCTACAATGGACTACTTCAAAGTATCAAAGGCAGTTCTTTGTAACTTTTTAATAGAAAATAAAAGTAATGATATACAAGATTTACTTGATCATTTGGAAGTTAAATTTGTTCTGGATTCGAAACAATTAGAAATTGTAAAAAATGATTTGACTAGGTCTTTTTTCAGCACATTTAAAAATAGATGGAAAGATTCTATGTACGTTAAAAGTAGTTTTGAAAAAAAATTAAAAAAATGGTTAGAAACTGATTTTATTGTGGATTTTACAAAAGCAAAAACAAAAACAGGTAGAAAATGTACTGACAATTTTGAAAAGGCTTCTGCATCCACAAAAAGACGAAAATTAATAATGATTGAAGAGTCTTATACAGAATCAGAAATACAAGAACCATTTTTGCGAATATTGAGAAAAAGTGGAAGAAGTAAATTAGCAACAAAAATAGTCTTTTTAATGAAGGTAGAAAATACTGAATATCAAAATGATAACACAGATTTTATTAAATTCTCGGCAGAAGAAGTGTTAGCTTTAATCGAAGACACAAAACTTTCAAAATATCAATACGAATCAATACAATTTCAGGCTAAGAAACGAAATGCAAATATTTTTCCAACATACCATCAAATTCTTGAAGCAAAAAAGAGTTGTTACCCTTCGAACATACTCATTACAGAATTAGGTGCAAGTATTGAATTACAGTCCCTAATAAATCATACTGTACTTCTCCGCCATATTGGATCCGCCATTTTGAATTTTGCAAATATTATATCAGATTCGTAATCAGCTACCCTGAAAACCTCCGTATGTCAAGTTTCATAAAAAATAATTAAGTTTTAGAAATTTCGACCGCCATATTGGATCCGCCATTTTGAATTTTAAAAATCTGACATTATATTCGTAATCAATGACCCCAAAAACCCTCAGGTAAAAAGTTTCAAGCGAATTCGATTGGATTTAAAAAAGTTTGTCCGCCATATTGGATCCGCCATTTTGAATTTTGTAAATATGATATCAGATTCACCATCAGCGACCCCAAAAACCCCCGGATACCAAGTTTTATAAACAATAATTAACTATAAGAAAATTTTGACCGCCATATTGGATCCGCCATTTTGAATTTTGACAATCTGACATCATATTTGCAATCAGCGACCCAGAAAACCCCCGGATACCAAGTTTCATAAAAATAATTAATTTTTAAAAGATTTTGTAAGTTTTGTAAGTTTGTAAGTTTTGTTTTTTAAATGTATTTGTTTAAATATTTCAATATTAGCAAAATATTTTAAAAATCCGCAACGACAGAGTTGTTAGCAATTTTATCCTGAGCAATTCAAAAAAAAAAATTGCAAATCGGTCAAGAAATGTGTGCTGTAGACTGTTTTGAATAGTAAATTCCAGTTTTGCACCACTGTGTGTCGTCAGCAAACGTGGATGTAAATATTTGCGGGTTTGTTGGAAGGTCAGCCGTGTATACCTATTACATATAAAAGCGGACCAAATATGGCTGAGCAATATTCCCGTCGTTCAAAAGCATTCCTTATTTCGGAGCTGATGCGATTGACTTGCTCAATTGTGCCGTGTTTCTCACGAAAACCGAACTGATGAGCTGGAACAATGTTGTTTTGCTGCAGATGCGGCATCAGTTTTCCAATTATATTACCAATATTTTTTCTAGAATTTCTTTCTGTAATCAGTAAAATTTTACAGGCAATGCAAACTAAATTCCAATATCAGTAAAAAACTATATTTACTTAATTTTTACTGCTACTGCAAAGTGCTCATCTATGTCAAGTGCATAGGTCTCACCTCTAGTGACAACTCGATTCATCCAACCACTCATGTAACTCTGAATGCCGGACAAGTTACTTTCTTGCCATCCACTTCAAGTTTCGACTTGGACAAAAAGAAAGTTCGCCCTTTCCAAACATACGCTGCCGATTCTTAATTACCACACCTCGTAAGTGTATATTTCCTAGGGGACTTCATACCAAGAAATTTTCCAATAAATAAAGAAATTCACTCAAAACGAAAATTTCTTGTGCATATCTTCTGAAAAAATATATGATCGTGTTTGCTTGTGCTCGTCATAACCATTTAAAAGTTAACCAGAGTAACTGAGCGAAAAGTTATTATTACAAAATTTGCGGCAGTGATAAATGTAGAGACGCAAGATAAGTATGTTGGCAATGGAATAGGGGCTCGTCCAATGAATGCGTGCATCGACTTTTATGACCAAACTTCCTTATCTGATTTATAAAGCTAATTTATGAAATGAACTGCGCTCGTAACGTTAATGTTCACTAACAACTCCAAATGGGGTTACACTTGGCACCACGAAATAAAAATATATCTTCTTACAAGTATTTATGGTACTTAAGTAGGGCATTTGCGAGCACTTTTACATGCGCAGTGAAAAAAGTAAAAAAAAAATAAATAAATAAATAAATAATTGGCGCCTACACTTCTGTTAGGTGTTTGGCCAATCTCCTCCTCCTATTTGTGGGGTGCGTCTTGATGTTGTTCCACACATGGTGGGAGCTATAGTTTCAAGCCGACTCCGAGAAATGTTTTTCATGAAAAGTTTTCTCATGGCAAAAATACACTTGGAGGTTTGCCATTGCCTGCCAAGGGGCGAGCACTATTAGAAAAAAGTTTTCCTATGATTTTGCTGTTTCATGCACGGAGATTCACACGATCATTTCAAGCTTCCACTTTATTACTAAGTTTTTCAATAAGCTATGCGGCTCGATAAACGAGGCGGTTGTACTAGCCTCAATTTTTTTGTTATGTTGGTAGATATGAATGTACGAAACAAAATGAAAAATAAATATTAACAAATAATAATAAAAAAATATATAATTTAATTAAAAAAAAAAATATTTTAAAAGTGTGTATTACCCAAAACCAAACTATAATTTTTTGTATTTAATTTGATAACTATATTTTTTAAAATGCGTGCAACCCTCCCCGTGGCCAAGTCATCTGCACATGATCGGGATTTGGTCTACTCTTGCCGCTTCTGCGACCAATCCCAGGAGACCCCAATGCACCTTCTCCTGGAATGCAGCGCTATAGTGCGGAGAGAGTTGAAGGTCTTGGCCAATTACAGCCAGAAGAAAGGCACATACCCTCAATCCAACCCAGCTCTGGGCTTGGATGAGGTACTGTGATAGGTAGTGGACACAAAAGACCATAAGGTCGAAATGCAAACCTCATTCATATATCTACCTATCTAAGTATTGTCTAAGAAAATAAAAAATTATTTAATTTAAAAACATTTTTTTGAAGGTGTAAATGGCTAAAAAAAATTTTAAAAATGTGCTGAAAAAAAATTAAAAAAATTGTGATATAATTTAAAATAATTTTTAAAATCTATATGCATTGTCTAAAAAAATAAAAAAAATAAAAATTTATTTTAAAGGGTGGTTCAATTCCAAAGGCAGATGTTGAATGTGAAGCACACCTAAACGTCAAGTTTTTTTCTACATTTCATTTGACATTTTTCAATTCCAGACTAACTCAATTTGAACCATGGAAAGATACATAATCGAGCAACACGTTAAAGTTATTCAGGCTTATTATGAAAACGGGCGTTCAAATCAAAATGAATATCGCGCACTTCGCGAACAAACTCATCTTCAGTGATGAGGCACATTTTCACCTCAGTAGATTCGTCAATAAGCAGAATTGCCGCCTTTGGGCGAATGATAATCCAAGAGTGATTGCCGAAAAACCAATGCACCCACAAAGAGTGACTGTTTGGTGCGGTTTATGGGTCGGCGACATCATTGCGCCGTATTTTTTAAGGAGGCCAGTCAGGCAGTTACTGTGAATAGTGTTCGCTATCGTGAGATGATAACGAACTTTTTATGGCCCGAATTGGAAGATATGGGTGTGGACGATATGTGGTTTCAACAGGACGGTGCCACTTGTCACACAGCTAACGAAACAATGGATCTTTTGCGCGAAAAAATTGATGGCCGAATAATCTCACGTCGCGGCGATGTCAATTGGCCGCCAAGATCATGTGATTTGACACCGTTGGACTTCTTTCTTTGGGGTTATTTGAAAGAAAAGGTGTACGTCGATAAGCCAGCAGCAATTCGAGAGCTAAGGGATGAGATAATTCGGCATATTAACGGCATAAAACCTCAATTATGCCTCAGCGTCGTTGAAAATTTGGACCATCGGATGGAGGTGTGCCGCCGAGGCCGCGTAATTGAGCCATACCAATATTATCATAATAAAGAGAAATGGCCATAATTTCCTAAAAAAATTGTATTTTATTAATCAACACCGGCCCTTGAAACTTAACCACCATTTATTAAACTTTTTTTGTGACTTAATTAAAATTTAATTAAATTAAAAAATTTATTTTAATAGAAAAATTTTAAAAGCGTATTTTGTCTAAAAAAATTAAAAAAAAGTATTTGAATTAAAATTTATTTTAAGCGTATATTGTAGCGCATATTTTTTAAAAAATGTAATTTAAACTGAAAAAAATAAAATTTCTATAGTCTACACAAAATTAAAAAAAAAATGTATTTTATTTAAATATTTTTTTTAAGTGTATTTTCTAAAAAAAATAAACAAAAACATTTTTTAATATAAAAAAAGAAAAAAACTATTATTATTTAATTAAATTTTTTTTAAGTGCATATTGTCTAAAAAATTGTAAAAAAAAAATTATTTAATGAAAAGAAATTTCAAAAGTGTAAAATGTTGCCTAAAAAATACAACGTTAAACAAAAAATGTAAGTAAAAAAATTTTTTTAAGTTCATATTGTCTAACAACATGAAAAAAATGAAATTTAATTAATATAAAATTTTTTTAAACGTACATTGTCCAAAAAAAAAATAATTTATTTAACTAAAAATGTATTTTATTTAATTAAACAAATTTTTTTAAGTGTATAGTATATCAACATCGACTATATACACAACATGGACTGTAAAACCACATACTCGAATTTTTTTTC